>CAUYRH010151772.1:0-12583 GCA_963574655.1 Perodicticus potto
ATAAACCTTTGGCCATATTAATGAGAAACAGAAAAATAAAATCTCTAATAACCTCAATCAGAAACTATAAAGGGAAAATAACAACTCATGCCACAGAGATATAAGAGCTGATTTCTGAGTACCACGAGAAAAATCTATGCCCAGAAATTTGACAATGTGGAGGAAATGGATCAATACCTGGAATTACATACTCTCCCTAGACTAACCAAGATGAAACTGATCACTTGAACAGACTGATTTCAAGAACTGAGATGGAAGAAACAATAAAAAAATCTCCCAATGGTCAGCACCTGTGGCTCAGTGAGTAGGGCACTGGCCCCATGTAATAAGGGTGGCAGATTCAAACCTGGACCCAGCCAAACTTCAACCAAAAGTAGCCAGGCATTGCAGTGAGTACCTGGAGTCCCAGCTACTCAGGAGGCTGAGGCAAGAGAATTGCCTAAGCCCAAGAGCTGGAGGTTGCTGTGAGCTATAATGCCACAGCACTCTACCAAGAGAGACAAAGTGAGATTCTGTATCAAAAAAAAAAAAAAAAAAATTCTCCCAACAAATAAAATCCCCAGTCTGGATGGCTTCACACCAGAAATCTATCAAACCTTCAAAGAAGAGCTTATACCCATACTTCAGAAATTATTCCCAAAAATTGAGAAGGAAGAAATCTTCCCCCAACACATTCTATGGAACAAACATAACCCTGATACCAACACCAGGAAAAGACCCAACTACAAAGGAGAATTTCAGACCAATTTCACTAATGAATATAAATGCAAAAAATCTCAATAAAATTCTAGCCAATAAATAACAGCTACACATTTAAAAAGTCATTCATCACGATAAAGTTGGTTTCATCCCAGGGATGCAAGGCTGGTTTAACATATGCAAGTCCATAAACATAATTTGCCATATCAACAGAAGCAAAAACAAAAACTATATGATTCCTTCAATAGATGCAGAAAAAGCATTCGATAACATTATTTTCTAATTGAACACTTAAGAATTTAGGCATAGGTGGCACATTTCTTAATCTGACTGAAGCTATCTATGACAAACCCACAGTTAATATTATACTGAATAGAGTAAAACTGAAAGATTTTCCATTTAGAACTGGAACCAGACAAGGATGTCCTCTATTGCCACTACTATTCAACATAGTGCTGTAAGTTTTAGCCAATACAATCAGGCAAGAGAAGGTAATAAAGGGCATGCAAATATAAGCAGAGGAGGTCAAACTCTCGCTCTTTGCTGATGATATGATCTTATACTTAGAGGACCCCAAAAGCTCAAGCACAAAACTCCTAAAAATAATCAAAAATACAGCAATATCTCAGGATATAAAATCAATGTCCATAAGTCAGTAGCCTTTGTGTTTGCCAATAACAACCAAATGAGAATCTAATCAAGGACACAATTTCCTTCACAGTAGCTTCAAAAAAATGAAATACATAGGAATATACCTAACAAAAGAATTAAGAAACTTTAAGAAAAGAACTAGCAGAAGATATTAACAAATAGAAGAACAGACCATGCTCATGGCTGGGAAGAATCAACATTGTGAAAATGTCTATACTTCCCAAAGCATTCTACAGATTCAATGCAATCACTATTAAAATACCATCATCATACTTTCAACATTTGGAAAAAATAACTCTTTGTTGTGTATGGAACCAGAAGAAACCCCATATAGTCAAGGCTATTCTAAGTAATAAAACAAAGCCGGGGGTATTACCCCACCATACTTTCGTCTATACTACAAGGCCATAATGATCAAAACAGCATGATGGGCAGCGCCTGTGGCTCAGTGGGTAGGGTGCTGGCCCCCTATACTGAGGGTGGCGAGTTCAAATCCAGCCCCTGCCAAACTGCAACAACAACAACAGAAAAAAAAATAGCCAGGGTTTGTGGCGAGTGCCTGTAGTCCCAGCTGCTGGGGAGGCTGAGGCAGGAGAATCACCTAAGCCCAAGAGCTGGAGGTTTCTGTGAGCTGTGACACCACAGCACTCTACTGAGGGTGACAAAGTGAGACTCTGTCTCTTTAAATTAAAAAAAAAATTAAAAAAGCAGGCATTGGCCCAAAAGTAGAGACATTGACATTTAGAACTGAATAGAAAACCATGAGTTGAAACTAACCTCTTACACTTACCTAATCTTTGAAAAACCAAACAAGAACACATAGTGTGGCAAAGAATCTCTCTTCGATAAATGGCGCTAGGAGAACTGGAAAACCACGTGTAAAAGACTGAAACTGCACCTCTCACCACTTACAAAAATTAATTCAAGATGCATAAAAGATATAAATCTAAGGCATGAAACAAGAAAAATACTTGAAGAAAGTGTGGGGAAAACACTTGAAGATATTGGCCTGGATAAAGATTTTATGAAGAAGACTTTCATGGCAATTACGACAACAAAAATGAACAAATGGGACATAATTAAACTGAAAAACTTCTGTACATCTAAGGAAACAACAACCAAAGCAAGCAGACAACCTTCAGAATGGGAAAAGATATTTGCATATTATGAATTGGACAAAAACTTGATAACTAGGATCTAGAGAGAACTCAAATTAATCAACAAAAAAGACCCAAGAATCCCATATATCACTGGGCAAGAGAGATGAACAGAACCTTCTCTAAAGAAGACAGACGAATGGCTAACATATAAAAAAATGCTCATTGTCCCTAATCATCAGAGAAATGCAAATCAAAACTACCCTGAGATATCACCTAACCCCAGTGAGAATGGCCCACATCACAAAATCTCAAAAGATGGATGTGGAGAGAACACTTTTACACTGTTGTTGGGATTGCAAACTAATACAACCTTTTTGGAAGATGTATGGAGAATCCTTGAAGAACTAAAATTAGACCTGCCATTTGATCTTGCAATCCCATTACAAGGCATCTACCCAGGAGAAAAAAATCATTTCATCTTAAAGACATTTGCACAGACTATTTATCACAGCTCAATTTATAATTGCCAAAATGTGGGAACAGCCTAAGTGCCTACTAAGCCAGGAATGAATGAACAAGCTGTGGTATATGTATACCATGGAATGCTATTCAGCCACTAAAAAGGATGGAGACTTTACAACTTTCGCATTAACCTGGATGGAGGTGGAACACATTGTTCTTAGTAAAGCATCACAAGAATGGAAAGCAAGAATCTCATGTACTCCATCCTAATATGAAGGCAGTAGATAAGCTAATACGGGGGGGGGGGGGGTGGGGGAATCAGCAAGCTGGGAGAAGGGTGTAGAGGGGAAATGGGGGATCACAGTGTATGGCACACCTCTTGGGGGCAGGACACAATTATAAGAGGGACTTAATCTAAAAAATGCAATCAGTGTAACCTAATTCTTTGTACCCTCAATGAATTCCAAACAATAAAAAAAGATAATTTAAAAAATTATATCATCAAGTATGGGACAATAAAATGTCTGACAGATAATTGTTTCTTATTTTTTTAAAACTCTATTCAAATTAATATGAGGGTACAATATTTAGGTTACATTGTTCTCACTTCTGGGGTAAAGTTACATTTATAGAAGAGCTCCTTACCCAGGAGGCATGTTATACATGCTCACAATTCTGACAAATAATCTTGATTCATTGTTGTTGTGCCCAAATATGAGGCAGTCCCTCACATTTACGATGACCAACAGTACTAGAAAACACTCCTTGTGACCAATCTCTGTCTCCTAGGATTCAGAATAAAACATCAAAATTTACAGGAAAAAAAGCACCCAAAACTGAATATGGAGAGAGAGAAGCTCTCCGCAGGAATGCCGGGAGCAGCATCTAAGGTAGTACAGGGAAGTAGCAGCTGGGCCTGTCCCCCTGAACTATTCTGTCCTCTGAGGCCTCTAGGCCTATGATGGGAGAAGCAGCCTTGAAGATTTAGGACTTGACTTTCAGACCTCTTTCCCATTGTTCTGCCTATTAGCACCTGGCTCCATTTAATATATAGCATATGCTAATCTCTCTAGCAAATGATTTTTCTGCAGCATGATTGAATATCTCAATTCATAACTCTCAAGTTCCACCTCCCACAAAGGCCTAGGGCACAGACACAATGCAGCCAAATTTTTTGCTAAGAATGGCCAATTCCCAATAGGTTCCTCATTTCCATGTGAGACCTCATCACTTTGACCTTCTCTGTCCACATTTCTATCAGTATTTTGGTCACAACCACTTAACTAGTCTCTAAGAAGTTCCAGATCTTCCCTCATCTTTTCATCCTACATTGAACCCTCCAAACTCTTCTGACCTTCACCTGCTCTCCAATTCCAAAGCTGCTTTTACACTTTCAGGTATCTTCATAGCAACACCCCACTCCTCGTGCCAATTCTCTGACTTAGTACATTACCGGAGCCTGGGTAATTTATAAAAAGAATAGCGTTATTTGGCTCACCATTCAGCAGGCTGCACAAGAAGCATGATGCCAGTTTCTGTTTCTAGTGAGGATTTCAGGAAGATTCTACTCATGGCAGAAGAGAAGGGGAGCCAGCATCACAGAGGAAAAGGAAGGAAACATGAGCGGGAAGATGCCAGGCTCTTTTCAAAAATTGGTTCTCATGGGAACTGATCAAGCAAAAACTCACTCATTACCATGAAGAAGGCACTAAGACATTCATGTGGGATCCACCACCATGACCAAAATACCTCTCACTAAGCATCACCTCCAACATTGGCAATCATATTTCAACATAAGATTTGGAGGGGACAAATATCCAAACTATATCAATGAGTGAGTGAGTTCAATGTGTGACTGCATGTGTATATGTTTTCGGAGTTGAGGAATGAGGAAAAGAAAGTATCATTGAGGGAGACATATGAGATAGACCTTGAAGGACATAAAGAATTTCAACAGGTGATAACTATATAATCAAATAGTGCTCAACACCACTAATTATCCGGGAAATGCAAATCAAAACCGCTATGCGGTGCCACCTCCTCCCTGTTAGAACTATCAGGTTATTATCAAAAAGACAAGTGATAACAAGTGTTGGTGAGGGTCTGAAGGAAAAGGAGTCCTTGGGCACTATTGGTGGGAATATAGATTAGTGCCGCCACTATGTAAAACAGTATGGAGGTTCGCAAAGAAATGAAAAGTAGTTCTACCATACAGGTCAGTAATCCCTCTTCTGAGTATTTACCCAAAGGAAATGAAATCACAGAAAGACAGATAATACATATGATCTCACTTATATGAAAAATTTTTTTAAAAGATAAAATAAATACAGATGAAAAATAAAAAGTGGTTACTGAGGGGTTGGTTGGGGCAGGAGAGGAAACAGCAATGTGGGTCAAAGGATATAAAGTACAAATCTGTAGGATAAAAATGTCAAAAGATGTAATGTACAATATGGAGATTGTACTTAATAAGAGCATATTGTGTTCAGAATTTTCACTAAATGAGTAGATTTTATAGGCATACTTGTCATGGGGCTGGGAGAAGGGGGAGTGGGTGGCTATGAGATGACAGATGTTAATTTGTTCCACTATAGTAAACCGTTTTACTATGAATATCTCCTAACATCCTGTTGTATACCTTAAACATACACAATAAAATGTATTTTTAAGAAGTAGAAAGAAACAAAACAATATGAGCAAATACCTGAAGGCAAGAAAGTACTGGGTGTCGTTGGGGGGCCTAATATGACCCAACATGAACCCTCCTTTCCTCCTCCTAAAACAAAGGATATAAAGGGCCTGGTTAGCCCCACCTCTGAAATTTGTGACAAAGGACCCTAAGTCACCAAAGCCCTACAAGCAAGCTGTAGAATTTGCCCACCCCCTAGTATCCCAAAGGGAACTCTAACTGCCCCTAGGCACAGATGCCATTTTTTCCCTGCCCAGGTGGGTCACCATCCCTTTCCAATAAACTTGACCATCCCTCCTGGTCTCATCTGTGGCCCTGCCCGGACACCTTTCAAGTGTGTTTAAAGAAAAGCCAGTGAAGGGTGGCACCTGTGGCTCAAAGGGGTGGGGCGCCAGCCCCATATGCTGGAGGTGGCGGGTTCAAACCCAGCCCCAGCCAAAAACTGCAAAAAAAAAAAAAAAGAAAAGAAAAGCCAGTGGTCCCATTTGGTTGGTGAAAAGGGGAAATAGTGGGAAATACAGCAGGAAAAGAAGCTAAGAGCAGATGGCAAAGGGCTGTGAAGACTGGCTTGCGCTTATTTTGATAGGCAATGGGGAATCCTTAAGGTTTTCGAGCAGAGCACTGATAGGATGAGAACTGTTGTTTAGGAAAATTTTGTGATGGCCATAGAAGTGGAGCCGTGGTCACTGGTCTGGTATCATCAGCTCCACCTGAGAGCTTGTTAGACCTGCAGGCCTGCTGCAGATTTAGTGAATTAGAAAATCTGGGGGTGGTGCCCAGCAGTCTTTCGAACAAGCCCTCCAGGGCATTCCGATGTACTCCGAAGTGTGAGAATCACTGGGTTAGGGCAATAGATCCCAAATTTAGCTGCATATTAGAATTACCTGGTGAACTAAAAAAAAAAAAAGAAAAAGACAACCTCCAGCACAAACCCCCCAACCATATGCATTAAATCAAAAACCTTGAGTGTAAGACCTGGGCATTTGCAGTTTTGAAAGCGCCTCAGGTGATGATAATGGAAAACCAGGCCTGAGCACTACTGAATTGGAGCACTTTTGGTGAGGAAAGGGCTGGAGATAGAGACTGAACAAAAAGTATTGCTTTGCAATAATTTGGTCAAGGGATATGAAGTCTTCAACTAGAGCTGTGTTCTAGAACAAAAAAATAAAAAAATGGAAATAGGCTGAGTGCAGTGGCTCACGCCTATAACCCCAGAACTTTGGGAGGCCAATTTGGAAAGATCACTTCAATCCAGGAGTTTCAGACCAGCCTGGGCAATATAATGAGACCCTCATCTCTACAAAAAATTTTAAAAAAATCAGCTGGGTGTAGCAGGGTACTCCTGCAGTCCCAGCTACTTGGGAGGCTAGGGTGAGAGAATTGCTTGAGCCTAGGAATTCAAGGCTGCAGGGAGCTATGGTCACGTCACTGCATTGCACTTCAGCTCAGCCGGGGCAACAGAGCAAGAAATGTGTATCAAAAAAAATTGTATTCCAGAAGTCCTATTGTATAGGATTGGGCAACTACCTGTATGTAAAGTAAGAGAGGAATGCAAAGGTTTCAAAGTTTCAGAGAAGGGAGAGGATTGGTGTCATGGAATGCTGCCTTCTATAAAAATCCTTAAAAGAATGAGGAGACCAAAAAAAAAAAAAATATATATATATATATATGAAACATATTATGTAATATATTATATATATATAAAAACAAAGCCAAGAGACTTAGTCATTCAAACAAGTGGTAAGGAAGTACAGGCACCAGAGGGGACAGACCTCTTTTGATATGAGTTTATCATATCTTTGGTGAAGCCTTTTCTGAACCCCCAGAGTAGATCATGTCCCCCCAATATGATAACCTCTCCTAGCAACTTGTACCTCTCCTTATCTCCTTTGTTAGATTGTTCACCACAAACTCTCTGAGGATCTTCTTGCGCCTTTCTGACTACTGTATCACAGCCCCTTACAGATTACCTGGTGCACAGTAGGTATTTATTAAATGTGTGCTCTTTAATATATACCTCTCATTGTTTTTAAAGCAGGAACTGAGCTGTAGTACAAAGATTCTCTACATGTCAGAGTCAGATAGGCCTGAGTTCCAGTTCTGATAGGAACCTTAACCTTCTTCTTTGACAGCACCTAAAACACAGAGCTAATTTCCAACAATATTCGTTTGATTCCTTAGTTAAAATATAAGAACTATAAATAGTAGGTTGAGAGGTACTGTGGTTGTGGGAAGATTTTCTGTGGAGGAAACGAACTCAGGGATATTTGGGTATGGAAGAGAAAAAGTGTTGAGGATGAAATAGACTAACAAGACAGATAATGGAACGAGGCTTAGAAAGAAGTAGGTGAAGAAAAGACTGAGAACACCAGAAGAGGTGTTGATTCGTAAGAAAAAAGGCACTACAGTTTGAGAGTTAGAAATTAAAAGAAGGGGCAACTTTTGTTTTAGCAACATTATAAATAAGATATTCTAAATAGCTCTATTATTTCAAAAGTCTTAAATGCTGGATGATCTAGAACAGGCGTCCTCAAACTTTTTAAACAGGGGGCCAATTCACTGTCCCTCAGACCGTTGGAGGGCTGGACTATAGTTAAAAAAAAAAAATGTATGATCAAATTCCTATGCACACTGCACATATCTTATTTTGAAGTAAAAAACAAAATGGGAACAAATACAATTCACACCAATGCATGTGGCCCACGGGCCATAGTTTGAGGACCCTTGATCTAGAATAATATATTTTAAACCATTGCTGAGCTCACAAGTGAGGGGAAATAAAAAAGGGTATGGAGAAGGGAGAAGGAAAGAGTAGGCAGGAGGAAGATAAAGGAGGAAGAGTAAGCTGAAACCAGAGCAGAGAAAAGTAAGCAAACCTACAAGTAAGGAGGGCTGAAAGTAAAAATATTCATGCCAGGAACCTAGAGTTTTAGAAGCTGGAAATGAAATCCTAATCACTGGGTGTAGGCAAAGTGAGAAGCCGTACCTACTTCAAATCTGGCCCTCTTGAAGACACTACATCATCAGGGAAGAAAAGGCCAGAAACAAAATCTGTCAGCCATCAGAGCAAGCCCACAAGGAAACCTTTCTTCACCATGCAGCAGATGGATGCAAATTAATAATAACAGTAGGAATCCCTACCACACCCCCACACCAAGAATATATTTCCACATATTTGCTTAGAAGAAACTGGGATTTGGATTTATTCAACAAGCATGGCTGGGAATCACCAAGCCTAGAAGTTAATTCCAGTATATTAGCATCTCTGTGGACCAAGCGAAAGCATATAAATTTTCTATGGATAAAACATACTCAATCTATTAATAGATCTATAAGTGTCCCACACATTACGTTTAGCCAAATGGAAGCACATGGTAACAATCACTAAATACATAAAGAAACAAGTTATCAGGAGCAAGACTCAGAAGAAACAACAAAGAACAGATGTAAACCCTTAGGGATTTTAGGTGTTAACAATAAGAAATAGAATACACAATAAACTGGATCTTCAAAGAGATAAAAGTTAGAAGCAAAAAAAAGAGCAGAAAACAAGAGACTATCAACAACAAACACAAATATTTGAGAATTAAAATAAAAAGCTCAGAACTTATATATAGCCAGTGTTATTAAATCTAAATGAATGTCTTAAGCAACCATTTAAATACCTACAGCTAAAATAGAACTGGTAAACTAAAATAGCAATCTGAGGAAATTACCCAGCCTGGAACATGGATCAATAAAATTTTAAAACACAAACTAAAAGATACAGGATAAGAAGGTTTAGCATTTATCTAATCAGATTCCCAGAGGTAAAAACTAGAGCGTGGAAGAGAGACAACATTTGAAGAAACTATGGCTGAGAATTTTCCAGAACCGAAACCCTAGATGTTAGAAACACAATGATTCCTAAATAAGAAAATAACAAAGATAAATCTATGTCCAGAGATATTGTAGAGCAAAGAGAAAACCTTGAAACAATCCAGAAAAGTACAAACAATGGAAGCCAACGGAGAGAGAATAAAAGTTTCAATGTACGAAGTGAAATGCTATACCGATTAAGAATATATTTCAAGAATGAAGGGGAAATAAAGCCATTTAAAACTAAACAAAGACAGAATTTGTCACCAACAGAGCCTTACTAAAGAAAATTCAAAGAGATATACTTGGAGCATAAGGAAAGGAAATAGTAAAGTGTGTAGGCAGATGTAAAGAGAGCTGATTGTATAAACTACAGGAATCCCAATTACCTTAATTTGATCATTATATATTATGTGAATGTATCAAAATATCACATGAACCTCATAAATATGGATAACTTTTAAAAAGTATAAATGTCATTTTGTGGGCTTAATAAACAAAATAGACATAAAAATTTTAATGGTGATATAATTTGGAAGGGGGATACACAGAGTAAAAATGTCTTAAAATTTTAGTACTGCCAAGGAGAAGGGTGAAGTTTGGTTTTAAAAAGTCAAGTTTAGTAAGTCATGTTACAAATAAAGACAATAGAAATTAAGTATGCATATTATAATTGAAATAATAAACACAGCACATATAACTTCTAAACCAATAGAGGGAGGGGAATGGGACAAAAATATACTCAATCACTTTGAAAGGTAGAAATTAATACAAGGACAATTAAAAAGAACAGGCAAAACTAATTGAAAATGTAAGAATAATAAATTCAAATCCAAATATTTCATCACTTGCATTAAGTATAAATGAAGTGAATGCTCCAGTTTAAAGACAAAGATCGTTGATCTGAATTGTTAACTATCTATAGGCATTTCAAAAAGTTTGGCATTTCTATGAAAACTTGAAAATACACTCTAAAAGTCATCAGTATCTCTCGTAGGAAAGCACAGAAATAAACTTTTGCACATGTACATGGAGAGACATATTTAAGAATGTTCACTAGCTAGGCTGGGTGCGGTGGCTCAATCCTGTTATCCTAGCACTTTGGGAGGCCAAGGTGGGTGGATCACTTGAGCTCAGGCATTTAAGGCCAACCTGAGCAAGAATGAGACTCCATCACTAAAAAATAGCTGAGCATTGTGGCAGGTACCTGTAGTCCTAGCTACTCAGGAGGCAGAGACAGGACGATCAATTGAGAGCAAAAGTTTGAGGTTGCTGTGAGCTGCACCGTGGCACTCTAGCCTGGGGCAACAGAGTGAGACTATCTAAATAAATAAACAAATAGATAAGTAAAAAAGAATGCTCACTAGCTGCAAAAAGTAGAGAACAATCCAAATGGCCATCAAAAGAATAGGTAAGTATACTATACTCATTCTAAGAAATTCTATTTCAATGAGAATGAATGAACCGCAACTATATGCATTGACATGAATGAATCTCATGAACATAATATTGAGTGAAAAAGAGCAACTTGCAGGAGGGAAAACAGTCAGTATGACCCCATTCTTATAATGCTCCAAATCATTGGCAACATATTGTTTAAGCATTCACACCGGAGTGATAAAATTGTAACAGAAAGTAATAATGACATTTTAAAACTCAGAGTAGTGTTTGCCCCTGAGGGGATGGAGGGAAGTGCATAATGAGGGTGGGGTTGGTACACAGGCAACTTTGGTGGTCTTGAGTGTGTACATGTGTGTTGAGCAGAATTTTCTTTATACTCAGTATAAAAGTTATCTAAGTATATATATATACACACACACACATATATATACACATATGTACATATTTATTTGTATGTGTTAATAATAACACTACAAAAGAGAAGGGCCAATTATGCAGAGAAGGGGGACAATCACTTATGCATGGTGAGGGCGTGATGATGGGATTTGAGGTCAGGAGAGAATAATGGGCAGTTAGTGCTGCTGCTGTGGGGCATATGTTAGGAAAGCAATAATAGCTTTCTAAAATAATTCTGAAAGGGCACCCAGTGGGCTTGCTTAGGTTCTGTGCTGACAAAATAAAATCATCCCTTTCCTGCCCCTTCTTTTCCTTGAGTCTACACTCTCATGATAGCAACCGTAATATTAATAACTACCATTTGCTGAGTGTCCACCCTGTGCCCGTTACTGAGGAAAGAACTGAGGACCAGAGGGTTTTAATGGTTTGCTCAAGGGGACAGAGCTGGTAATAGTAGTCAGCGGTATTAATAGGAGTTAGTAGCAGAGCTGGGATTCAAACCCAGGTCTCTGTGACTCCAAGGCCTGTGCACTTACCACTCTACTCTCTTCCTGCCCCACTGATCGCCCACATCCCTTTATGCTGTTTCTACGCCATAATTTCTGGGTCTCCGTGAGATGCAATCTGCTTTGATTTTTTCTAATCTGTCCCAGGATTAGGATGAATAGATTGAGGGCTCATTATCGTGAAGAAATAACACACTGAGATGGAATAAAGTGCCTAGTTCTGACTTCTGTTCTGTTTAAGGGGGTGTTACCAAGGGAAAATGGTGAGGAAGGAAAAATATGCCACGTCAAGCCAGCAACTACCAAAGGTTGGGAACATATAGCAAAATCCTCTGGTTCTTTTACGTGACAATCTATGGTATCATTGGCTTTTGTTGAATTTACCTGTAATTTGGGTGCAGAAACATTTGGGAGAGATGAAAATTACTGGCTTGAACTTTTAAATACCAACTCATAATTAAAAGACAGGTTCTTACCTGCTACCACAGTCTTTATCATACAATGAGATCTCCAACCTCAGCCCTCTCTCTGCTCGTAAATCTCCAAAATGTTTATTTCAAAGTTGTTCTGCCTTTCTATATGACATTGATAGCTGTATTTCATGCCTCATGTACCTAACCTGTAATGCAGTTTGAAACATACAAAGGTGTTTCAACACTATTTTGGAGTCAAGGCATGCACTGCAGCCCAGTTCTCAAAGAGAACACTGGATAAGGAATGACTCATTGTGGTCTGTCTCATCCTTGGTTGAAAATAATCCTTCAATAAAGAAATAACAGATAATAAATGAGACACACGCTTAACTAGGATCACAATCTCTG
>CAUYRH010151773.1:0-13578 GCA_963574655.1 Perodicticus potto
AAATTAAATCTTTTTTTATGCTATTATGCATATAGTTATAATTCCATACCCCTGAACAATTGAAAATAATTGCAGTTTCTTCTGGGATAAGAATGGTATTGGTTTACATGAAAAAGTATATTTCATATTACCCTTTTTGCCAGAAGGTGAATGCCTTTATGACTATATAAAGATCATGCTATGAAGTAGCATTCGTTGACATTCTAAGTGTGCTTAGTACTCCCTTATAATTAGAGCCTTTTGAGGGCTATCGGTATTTAGCTAACCTGTCTTCCTTGAGTCATTCATTTTTCTGCAAGGTTTTGTAAATCCACCTGTAGGGAGTAAGCTCACTATTAGATTTTTCTTCTTAGGAAATCCTTCCTACAAAAAGGATTTATGTGAGATAATGAGTGTTGTATACGGTGAACACTCATATTGGCTACTGATTGTGATCTTTGAAAGAAATTCCCTTAAATATTTAATCAACCATCTTTTATTTTAGTGTAACCATTCTGTTACACACACACTATGAGAATAAGAATGCACATGAATCTCCTTGGCTAGACTAGACTCTTTCTGCGTCCTCGTAGGATGGCAGTTTCTGTGGAATTAAACATCTCTCAAGCAACTCTTTCTCATTATGCTCCTGCTTAATATTCTTATCCTTGATGTGAGTCAGAGTTCTCCTTCACCTAGAGAATAAATAACACTAAATTCCCAGGCACTGAAGACAACTCACAATGCTCTATCCGAACCATCTATCCATCCTAATTTATTTTCTAGATTCCCTTGCTATATTTCATCCTAGCTTAAATAGAAATGGCAAAAAAAATGTTAGTTCAATAGATTAATTAAAGAATCAATTCATGAACGGATAAATAAAACTCATACTTCATCAAGTCAGATATCATCACTCCAGAAAAATGAGTTCACCTGACCGTTCTAAAGAAGCCTTTGTTTTCCCCTCCTCTTTGTGATCCAGCTTGCCACCCTCCTCTGTAATCTTGCTTGCCACCCCCAGCCTATTTGTACAAGATAGAATGCTAATTATTTTCCAGGCACAACTCAAAGGCCACCTCCTGCAGTCTTTCTTGATGTATCTTCGCAGAAACAATGGCCCATTTCCCAAATTCCAGAAAACCCTGTATCTCTCCTAAAAGGTAGTGTCATGACTAACAGTTATCTAGTATTTTTTGCTTCCACAAATATATTTTTGTATATTTTTTATTTCCCACAATCATTAAAAATTACCAAAAGGCCCAAGGAAGGAACTAAATTGAGGAAACAGAAGCAGACAGCATTTGTAGGGAGTAGAACATGGATTCCAACCCAGAGAGCTTGATCGGGAGCCTGTACTATTAATATTATGCTTAGCATAAAGATAAAATATTGTGCATAAAGATAATAAATATAAAAATTATTTAATAACTATGTAATTATGAAATAATTCCATAATAAATATACCTAGATAAGTTTTTAATAAATATTTTAAAATATTAAATATTTTAAATTATTACAATTCAAATTTAATAGAATTGAACCAAATAAATGATTTGATTATACTTGTGTGTTTCTTGTGCAGGTGCCTAACTTGCTCTTCCAAGCCAAACAACTATCTCTTGATTTTCTCAACAATCTTGTGTTCTCCTATCCCCAAATGTATCTAATTATATGGTGCAATTAGACCAATGTTGCTTTCTCTTTCTGAATAATTATCACTTTCTTCATGACCTTTAACTTTCCTGAAATCCAAAAATCTTCTAACTGTCACTAAATTTAGAAAAGTACATTCATGAGAACATAATTTGTAGGATGAATTTATTATAAACAAGTTGAAGTGATAGCAAATACATTTAATCATATTACAACAGTATTTTAGAAGATTGTATTACACATCTTCTGTTACTGTTTAATTTCAAGAAATTAATACATGTACAAAACATAAAAATAGGCCTCTTACATTTGGAGAGTTTATTCCTTGTTCATCTAGGTATCTACAGCTCAGATTTCAATCCTGCCATTTATCAAACTTTATTAATTTTATTATAGTATTTTATTTGCTTTATACTTATTTCAAAACATTATCAAGGTACAAATGTTTCTGTTACATGATTAAATTTTGTAATGTTTAAATCAGGGCTATTAGTGTTTCCATAACCCAAATAGTATTCATTGTACTCCAAAGATAATTTTTACACATTCCACTTTCCCCCTCCACTTCTTGATTTCCATATCAAGATTGTATATATCTCTTGTCCTCATGTGTGCCCATTGATTAGTTCTCAATTATTAGAGAATATATATGGTGTTTGTTTTTTCTTTCTTTTTTTTTTATATATAGAGAGAGTCTCACTACATTGCCCTCGGTAGAGTGCAGTGACGTCACAGCTCACATAAACCTCCAACTCCTGGGCTTAGGCGATTCTCTTGCCTCAGCCTCCCAAGTAGCTGGGACTACAGGCGCCCACCACAATGCTCAGCTATTTTTTTGTTGCAGTCGTCATTGTTGTTTAGCTGGCCCAGGCTGTGTTTGAACCTTCCAGCCTCTGTGTATGTGACTGGAGCCATAACCACTGTGCTGCAGGTGCTGAGCCTGGTGTTTGTTTTTTCATTCCTGAGATGCTTTGTTTAGGATAATCACCTCCAGTCCAATCCTACTTTCTGCAAAAGACATTATTTCCTTCCTTTCTATAGCTGAATAATACTCCATGGGGGTGTGTGTTCTCATATTTTATTAATCCACTCATGAACTGATGGGTACTCAGGGCTTCCACTGTAGGAGGCACCTGTGAGAAATACTTTGGTAATAGGAGAATGGGGAAGGGATTTAACATCATTGGTCTCTCGTTAGAGAGCACGAGAGCACATAAGAGCATGAGAGGAGAACCCTCATCAACATTATTGCATAGCAGTCTCCACACCTGTGGTGCATCACTGGCATAAATAGCCTCAGGAGACTCTGCTGCAGGGGGATTAAGACCGACAGACTGCTGCAGAGAGGTTGGTGCTGAGACGTTGGTGCTGAGACGTTGGTGCTGAGATGTTGCTGCTGAGACGTTGCTGCTGAGAGATTGCTGCTCAGAGATTGCTGCTGAGATGCTCGCTCCTACTACTAATAACTGTGACTTCTACAGTGCTTCGGCACCCAAGACCTGAGAGACACACCCAGAGCGAAAATGTATAGCGTTCCGCGTCCTGAGAGTTCAACGGGTTGGGGCCAGCGGCCTGGCATTCTGGCTCCAACATTCCACATCTTTGCAATTGTGAAATGTGCTGCAATAAACATTTTAATGCAGGTGTCTTTTTGATTAAATGGCTTTTTTTCCCCTTTGGGCAAATACCTAGTAGTGAGATTGCTGGAACAGAAGGTAAGTCTACATGTAATTCTTTGAGAAGCCCTCATACTGTTTTCCACAGATGTTGTACTAATTTTCATCCCCACCAACGGGACACGAGCATTTCTTTCTCTCTGCATACACACCAGCATCTCTTGTTTTTTTAACTTTTTAGTTACGGTCATTCTGATAAGGGTAAGTTTGTATTTCATTGTGGTTTTCAATAGCATTTTCCTGAAGATGAGCATTCTTCCATATATTTGTTGGCCATTTGCCTATCTTCTTTTGAAAAGCTTGTGTTCGTGTTTTCTTTGCACTTTTCAATGGGTTTGTTTGGTTGCTTCCTTGCTGATTTCTTTGAGTTATTTGTAGATCTGAATTTTAACCCTTTATTGGATGTATACTTGCAAATATTTTCTTCCAATTTGTGGGTCTCTATGTACTCTGTTGATTATTTCCTTTCCTGTACAGAAGCTTTTACATTCAATCAGTACCACATATTTCCTTTGGGATCTTAGTCATAAAAATTCTTGGCCTAAGACAATGTTTAGAAGAGGTTTTCCTGTATGTACCAATTTGAGAAGTATTTTGGTGCCTTTTTTTTAGGGGGGGGCATTTTTTTGGCCAAGTTTGAAACGGCCACCTCTGGCATATGAGGCCAGCACCCTACTCCTTTGAGCCACAGGCGCCGCCCTTGGTGGCGTTAAAATATTCCTGATAAAAGATGCTATTCTCAGCAAAACAGGGAAAGTGTTCCAGATTTGAAAACCCTTTGCTTTTATCTCTTGATTGCTGTGACTAGACTCTCAGCACTACACCGAATGGAAGTGGTGAGAGAGGACACGCTTGTTTTGTTCCATTTCTTAGGAAGAATGATTTTAAGTTTTCATTGTTCCGTGTGATGTTGGCTGTGGATTTATCACGAATGGCTTTCATAATTTTGAAGTATGTTCCTTCTATGCCTAGTTTGTTGCAGATTTTTTTTTTTAAAAAAGGTGCTGGATTTCATCCAATGCATTTTCTACATCTATTGAGATGATCATATGACTTTTGTTTTTAACTCTGATTATGTTATTAATTATGTTTATCGATTTACCTATATAGAACCGTCCTTGCACTTCTGAGATGAAACCCATTTTATCATGGTGAATTATCCTTTTAATGGGCTGTTGAAGTTGCTTTGCTAATATTTTATTGAGGATTTTTGCAGACTAGTGCCATAGCCTGATAACAAGAAACATGTACTTAGGAAGCCATCTGAGAATTTGGACTTCTTAGAGCCATTTCATACGTTTGAAATTTTTGTCTTTCAATATTGACATTTTGGATAATTAATTAAATCTGCCAGAAAACACATCAACAATCCTGATTCTGTCAGTATATTCGATTGCTTTTGAATCACTTCACCATTTGGGGCATTCATGGAAAAAGATATCACAATATAAAAATACTTCATTTATGGCTACAATTATTTATTTATTTTTTATTTCAGATTATTACGGGGGTACATATGTTTGGTTACATAGTTTGCTTTTATAAGGTTAACATCAGAGTTATAGGAATGTTCTTCACCCATACAGTGTACAATATATCAGTGCTATGTACCCATTGGGTGGGAACTTACCCATACCCTTCTTCCTCTCCCTCTACTTGGGATTTTATTGAGCTTTGCTTCCACACTAGCGTATAGGTGTTGATCAACTATTTCCAATTTAGTATTGAGACATATGATGTTTATTTTTACATTCTTGAGGTACTTCACTTAGGAGAATGGTCTCCAATTCCAGCCAGGTTGTTATAAAAATATTAGATCTCCAATTTTTATGGCTGAATAACATTCCATGGTATACATACACATATCATGATTTATTCATCCATTCATATATTGAAAGGCACTTGAGTTGTTTCCACGTCTTTGTGATTGTGAATTGTGGTGCCGTAAACATTCAAGTGCAAATGTCTCTTTGGTAAAATGTCTATTTTTTTCCTTTGGGTAATTACCTAGTAATCTCTAATCATCAGGGAAATGCAAATCAAAATCCCACTGAGATAGCACCTACCCCTGGTGAGAATAGGTTAGATCATTAAAATCCCAAAGCAATAAATGCTGGTGTGGATGTGGAGGGCAAGGAATACTCATACATTGTTGGCGGGACTGCAAACTAGTACAACCTCTATGGGAAGTAGTATGTAGCTAAAATTATTTAAAACTAATTCCCAACTAAAACTGTTCATTATCCTCTCTTCTTCTTTTGTTTTTTAATACGATGAAGTTTTATTCACTGGACTTTCTGTTTGAATTCAGAGAGCTTCCCTTTTTATGTTAGCTCAATATACATAAGGCTATTTTTTTTCTCTAACAAGTAGCTTAAACTGTTGAAATGAGAGCTGCAGATACTGCCACTTCTTAGAAAATATGTTCTATATCCTGATTATTTCAAAATAACTTCAATTGGCTCTGCTCTATAAAGGCATGTAGAGTGACAACATTAAAGTTCAAGAAAGCAAGGTAAGGCAAAGTCAAGCTAACTTTTTTAAAAAATTCATAAGCCTTATTAAATTTATTTTAAGCTGGCATGAAGGAAAGTATTAATGGGTCAGGAAGATTAGGCCTTTGCCTGCTAAACATCTAAACATCATTTACATAAAACTTACATTAAAACTTATCATTTCTGTAGTGTAGTAGACCAATCTTTCATTTTTATACAACAATCTCTTAACACCTTGGATTTGCATAACTTATACAAATGTTTTTAAAAATGATTTTCTATCTATTAATTCACAGTCACCCCATGAGCATGGCAATTACGTTTGCTTTTCATAGATTCAATATTTGAAGTCCAGAGGAGTTAGGTCTGTGATAGAAACAAGGATTGATGAATCAAAATTTTAGGTTCTATGCTCCTTTCCCAAATAAAAGGTCTTATAAAATGAAAAAGGACAAAATCATGTTTACTTATGAAATAATTACATGTAGTTACAATTAGTAGAAAACCGAAAATACATGTATTGATTATTAGTTCAGCCACAAAGAAAAGTTAGACTTACTGAAATAGAAAACATTAAATTTCAAGTTTCCTAATTAAAATTGAATTGTTCCCATTATTAATCTAGTAAAACTGGCATACATTGGTCATTATTATTGTATGGCTATATTAACACATGGACATTTTACATTCAAATGCTTATTTGTTCTACTTTCTATCTGCCATTAGGGAGCCTCACATTCCGTTTTGTGTCTTTCCTCTTCCAACTTTTTATCATTGATGATGGAAAGAATGAAGATCACCAGAAAATAAATATTATGGAAATAGAATCACAAAGATGAATATTTAAATCAGATCTGTATAAACAAAGGCTTTCTTTTGAATACTTAAGTTACAAGGACTTTGTTTTTCTTTTATTTAATTCCTCTTGCCACATAAAATTAATAGGTATATATAGAAAATATAAACTTAATATGTATTAGGAAAATAAGATCAATTATATAATTAAGAGCCACTGAGCAATTACCTTGACATTGCTTTTAGGAACACTAACAATTCTAGCTCAGTCTGACTATAAATCAACCATCTTATAAAAAAGTCAGCTCTGCTCCATTTTCTCTTAGCATTTTTGTCTCAATAATCACTGTTTGTTCCTACTAAGCCAATAACCAAAAATAATTCAACTATTTGGTTTTCTAAGTAATTCAAAGATGTGTCAACTAATTAGGCTATTAGAAAATACAATTGAAATTAAAACAATGTGTACTGGGGGGGAGTAACATCTTAGTATTTATGGTTTTAGGACACCTATAAAGTTACTGTAAATCTGCAGTGCAAAAGGACTCAGCATAATAAAAATGTTAGAATTTACAAAATGTCATCAAATGCTTGTGGCCCACTTCTATAAAAAGCATGAATAATTCATAGTACTATATATGGAATTAGATTTTGCTGCCCTGATTCCATTTAAATAAATGTGTTTATGAGTCACCAATTTCATTTTTCTCTGCGTCTAAGTGGTGACCTTTCACTTATTAGCTGAAAAGCAATCAACTATGAGTACAGAATGAAAGAAAAATAAATTTAAATATTTATAGTAAACGTTTATGATGGCATGTACAATTGCATGTAATTGCAATTACATTTTTATTTAGAGACAAAAGATGTATCAACTCTTATTAATCCACAAATACTTATTGAGATGATACCATAGGTCTATTCAAACATGTTACATGGTTTCAATGACAATTAGACATTGGGCAATGAAATAATGTCCAAGGCACTTTATTTCAATTTCCTATTTTTTAAAAAAAGTATATATTGACATAGAGAATGTTAACTGATGAACATAATGCTTCTTCTAAATCTCACCTGTTATTTCTTTATTTATTCCACAATGTTATCAACCAGCATTTATCAGGATAATTTGATATGACACATACTCAGAAATGAGATAATTATGAAAACAATTTTAAAACTCAAAAGCAAATAGCTTACTTTCTGATTATTTTAATGTATTTCTGCTTACATTCTTTATTTTATTTAAAAAGCATCTCGTTTTCTGACAATTGTCTCTCTATTCCAATTTATTCTAGGGTTCATATCAAGAGCACTCTACATAAGTCTCTACAGCTCTGCTTGTACACTATCATAAAACTAAATTCACTGTCATGTGTATTTACGTGACTATTGTCTGCTGTATAAAATATCAGAATAGACTTTTACTTTCTTGACTCCTACAGCATTTGAGCAACATTTTATACATGATGGATGTTCAGCAAATGTTTGTAAACTGATCACACTACTTACTCCCTTGTACAAAAATCTATGATGACTCTCCACTGCCTGCTGTGTGTGAATCATCTAAGCAAACAAAGCTCTCAACAGCCTAGACCTAGGCTATTTTTCTAACTTCATCACAATCACTTCACTTCACACTTTCTAAAATCCATTGACAGTGAACAACTCAATTGTCTTGAACTTTCTCACTTTGCTTTGTTCCAGCCATTTCAATCCGTCTTGAGTATCTGCTTTCTTATTTCTTTGCCTGGTCAATTTCTTTCATACTTCAAGCCCCAACTCAGTTGTCATTTCTTTTTCTTTTTCTTTTTTTTTTTTTTAACATTTATTGAAACAGACCCATGACCTGAACTGCCTCTCACAAGTTAGCACTATTCAAATTGTGAAGATGCAGCCTCACTCAGATTCAGATGGTTAGGTAAAATCCTGCCTGCCTTTCCTTCCTAGGATGAATCTTGGATATGTCTCACACTACTGAAGACTTACAATTTATTCATTTGCAAATTATCTCAACACCACAGGGTTATGGCAAGTTTAATGGTCAAATTATAAAGCACCGATTTCAATATTGACGGTAAGTAATCAAGTATGCAATCAACTTTAGGCCTCCTTCAGTATAAATGATACCTTTAGAGCTGCTGCAGATCTCACCCTTCGTTTTCTGCATATAAACATGGTTTAGAACTAGTTTTGAAATCAGACTCCTTTGGACCGATGAAAGCTCTGCCCCTGAGAACTCTGGCAATTTATGTAAGACTTCCTGGGTCTTAAATTTGGGGTAGGATTATTGTGAGGATTAAGAAGCTAATAAGTGTAAAGCATTGGAACAGCTCCTGGTGTATGGTAATTGTGAAATATGAATTTTTGACTCATTCACCACTTTAAAATAGCATCACGTTGTAAAGCATACTGTATTAATCAACATTTTCCACATGCAATTTTGCAAAACAATAATTCTAAATAACTTAATGGAAGGACAAAAAAAAGAGAAGGCGTATCCCTGAATCTGAGAAACGTAGTAGCGGAACTCACAGGATCTCAGAGCTGTGGCTATTATTACTGAGATTTATGGCCATTATGATATAATATGCACCCTTTCATTGCTTTATTTCTTATTTTTCATCCAGTGTTACATGTTGCCTTTATTTCCCTGATTGTAGACATCCTTCTCCATGTGTTAGTAAATATATTTTAGGCAGCCACACTTTATTGCAATCAAAGAAAGAAAAACTAAGTTTCTTTCTCAGTGTCCACATACCAATCCCAGAGAAAAAAATTACCTTCCTATATTGTGCATCAATCCCTGTTTTCTGCGGACTGAGATAATCTGATTATCTAGATCTGACCATGGAGCTGAGTTCTATTATTTTCAATTCCTTCAATGACTATGCAATGTTGGGGTTTGGTGCTTTTAATAAACGAACGATGATGGCTTTCTATTTAGATAAAAACAATAGAGCACTCTATCTGCTTTCTAGAACAGAGAATAATTTGGAATGGAGAGAACAAAGCCAACCTCAGTATGGAGGTACGAAGAACCATTTTGTTCTCAGCACCCTTCATCCAGGGCACACTGTTTCTCTGTGTTAAGTCTAATGTTCATTGCTCAACTGACATTGACACAGAATTTGAAAACAGGAATTTCCAAGAGCATATTGTGATATAGATTCTCCCGGGAAGGGCCATGGAGCAAATGGTGTGAGGGCGGCATTAGGGCGGGGCAAGGAGACACTGTAGGAAATTCCTCCAGGTCTTCTGAACGCAGTCACCTGTCAATTGTGTGTGTGCTTCATTTTGAAAAAATACAAATCTAAGTGTGCTGTCCACGCTGTTTCAATATTTCTGACATATTCAATCACAATCACATTTTTTTCTCTTTAGAAAGAAATTCAACAAAATAATAACCCCCAAAGTAGAAGGCTATTGAATTGAAAGAGGAACATCCTGCCCAGTGTTAAAACATGCCAGGACAGGAAGGAAGATATCCAGCACACAGTGCTTCAGTGTAAAAGATAGACTCCCCAAAGAAAGGTTTTAATAGTGCCTCAGCCCTTTTAAGAATAATAGATAATGCAAAAAAAAAAAAGAATAATAGATAATGCAAAAAAAAAAAAAAAAGAATAATAGATAATGCGCCATTATATTTTTTAATTCAGGAACTCAATAAACATTTGTTATAAGGAGAATGTATTTAGTTTGCCACTTACTATACACAGAGCAACTAAATCTAGACTCTGGCTCGGCGCCTGTGGCTCAACGGGCTAAGGCGCCAGCCACATACTCCTGAGCTGGCGGGTTTGAATCCAGCCCGGGCCCACCAAACAACAATGACGGCTGCAACCAAAAAATAGCCGGGCGTTGTGGCGGGCACCTGTAGTCCCCATTGCTTGGGAGGTGGAGGCAGGAGACTCGCTGGAGCCCAGGAGTTGGAGGTTGCTGTGAGCTGTGAAACCACGGCCCTCTATCCAGGGTGACAGCTTGAGGCCCTGTCTCAAGAAAAAAAAAACAAACTAGAATCTGATGACCATAATATATGTAGATAAGAGGTGTATATATAGAAATTCTGTTACATCTTCACTAATGTAGAGACTAATTCATTCTGTGGGACGCATGTCACGGTAAACTGAAGGAGGTGTGGTAACCTAGGTTGCCATTCCCCATAAACATTTATTTGCCATGGTAATTTTCTCTGATTAGGAAAACAACAATAAAAATCCTCATGTTCTTCTCAAGAATTCACGTTGACAGGTCTCCCAGGGGGACTGGCCATGATGGTGTTAAAATTATTATTAACTGTTACTGTGGCCAGTGTAGCTATGATTTTATTTTATTTTTTTATATTTTATTTTAATAGAAGTAGAATAATACTCATTTCATAGAAGTAGAAATGATACATTTTATTTTAGAAAACACCATAGTCAAAGACTGTAAGAAAGAAATTGTCCTAATTCTATCAACCTGTTCCCAGGGATCGCGGAACAAGGAACTCGCACAGGTGCCAAAGACTGTTGCTGGTTGAGTAGTGGTTTTGGCTGCCGATCCAGGGCAGTTGTAGCCATCTGTTCCCAGAAATTGTTTTTAGAAAGATATATAAAACAATTAGCAATTTGAAATTCTATAGACTAAGCCAAGCAAATGCAATTTAGTGAAATTTGGTGAAAAAGTTTATTTTATAATAAAAGAGGGAATAGAATGAAATTTGTCAGAAGCTGTTGGAGGTCAAAACAAACAACAGTGATTCAGTGCAGGAAAAATTTGAAAAAGAGATGGTGTTCTTAAAACCATGCAGGTGTTGCAAAGGTTCTGGTATCTGTACTGAAAAAACAGGACAGGGAAGGCCACTCTAAAGGACAAGGCTGACAATATAAACAAAGCAGTTGCTGCAGGACTCGTGCTCTCAGAACACATTGCGATAAAAAGTCTTTATAAGAAGGTTCAGAAATGTCACTCATGAGTCATTCTTCATGCTAAATAGGGAGACAGAATCATTGAAAACAAGCTACTAAAACTCAGCCAATTTACAAGTCAAGTATGATGCCTCATCCAAGGTAAGTCTGTAGGGCAGAACATACATGGAGCCTGGGGGTAATTTTATGTCATGCAGCACTTTGGATAATGGATTGCAACCTGAACTCTGAAGAGAAACCTTAAGGACACAATAATATAAAACAATGTAAAAGAGAAAAGGAGAACACAAGAAAGAGAGACTAAGTATCCAACAGATGCATACACAGCCCAGAATGTACTGTTAAGCAAAAACCAGAACCCAAAGCCATGGGGACAGTATACCTTCTGTGCCAAGAATCGGTGTCCTTGCACCTGTCCCGTGTAGAATGGACAGTTGGCTTAGCAGCATTCTCACACATTTTAATCTAAGTAAGAAAAGTACATCACTGTAGCTCTCTTTGCAATCAATTAAAAAATTGTATTTAAGGGAGTTCTTCTTCTGAAAGACCTATTTCCTTAAGAGCACAGCAAAGCAAAATGAATAAAATACAAAAGAAAAAAAAAGAAGAAAGAAAAGTACATAAAAGAGTTATTTGTTTTGGCCTTATAGTATCAGTAAAATCCAGAAGTACGGAAATAGGTTTCTACATATATGTTTAAATGGTTAATTATATTAGATGCAATAGATATAACTAAGATAGTCTTTCAGCAAATTATACCGTCACTTTCTTTCCTGCTGTACTTCTCAGGAAAGTCTCAAAGTATTGACAAATAGGTTCTTGTCTCTTTTCTTTTTTTCCTTAACATGAAAATGACTGATTTGTATTAAAAAATAATCAGCATACATAATTTCAAGATATTTGTGACAATTTGATGTAGTTGTATTATATATAATGAGGAAATCAGGGCAATTGAAATATACATTACCTTAAACATTTATATTTTGTTTACAAATAGGTTTTTCATTAATAGTGGCTAGTGAAATCAGTTGATGAAATCAATTACTATTTTTTAAATATCAAGCAACTGAAAGATTTTTGAGATCCTGGCACAACATATATAAATGCTTATTCTATATCTAGGCTCAAACACTACAGTTTTTTCTTTTTCACTTTTAGATATGAAAATATTTTGGGGGTACAAATGATTTTAGGTATCAAAATATTTTCGGGGTACAATCTCAATTTTGTTATGCTTGAATCAGGGTTATAAGTATGTCCATTACCCAGAAAATGTTTCATATACTCATCAGTTAGGTTTTCACCCATCTCCTCCACCTCCTTATCTCCCTTGATTTCCACTGAGTTTAACATCACTCTGTGCATATGTGAGGCCATCAGTCAGTTCTAATTTAACAGCAAGTACACATGGGGTTTGGTTTTCCTTCTTAAGATACTTCACTCACCATAATGGTCTCTAATTTCATCCAATTTGTTACACAAGGTTTTAATTTGTCCTTTTTCATAGCTATGTAGTACTATATCGTATACATATACCATATTTTGTTAATCCACTCATGAATTTATGGACAGTTGGGTTGATTCCACATCATCGTGATTGCAAATTGTGCTACAATAAATTTTCAAGCGCAGGTGTCTTTCTGATAAAAAGGACTTCTTTTCCTTTGGGTAAATACCCAGTGGTAAGGTTGCTGGATCAAATGGTAGGTCTCTTTTTAGTTCTTTGATGACCATCCATACTGGTTTCCATTCAGGCTGTACTAATTTGCAGTCTCACAAACAGAAGCTTTCCCTCCTCTTTGCATCCACACAGCATCTATTGCTTTTGGAATTTTAAGAAAAGCCTTTCTAACTGGGGGAAGGTGATTTCTCGTTGTGGTTTTAATTTGCATTTTCCTGATTATTAGTGATGTTGAGCCTTTTCTCATATTTTGATTGGCCATTTGTTTATCTTCCTTTGAAAAGCTTCTGATCATGTCTTTTGCCCACTTTTAAATCAGTTTCCTTGCTGATTTTCTCAAGTTCTTTGTAGATTCTGGGTATTAGTCCTTTATTAGATTTATAGGT
>CAUYRH010151778.1:0-50814 GCA_963574655.1 Perodicticus potto
CCCCCCCCCCCCCCCCCCCCCCCCCCCCCCCCCCCCCCCCACCGGGCCCGCCGACCGGTCCTCGGGGGGAGTTCACCTAATATGCATGATGCAATGGTACATGTCAAAACTATTAAGAAATGACTATAATTGGTGATGGATGTGTTACTTAGTTCAATGTAAGCATTTCACATTGTATAACAAAGCACCCTGAACCCCATAAATCCATCAATATACGAAGTTATGATTTAATAAAAAATAATACAAAAAGAAAAAAATACTGGGAATGGTAGTAAAGTAGTAACATTATAAAAATTCTGGCAGCAATACAAAGAGGAATGGAAGCAGGGGAGTGTGAAGGAAGTGAAGCAAGTGAGAGACTATTACAATGGTCTGCGAAGAGAGGGATGCCGTCATCTCCAATCAGGCTAGTAGGTTCCTCTTCCCACTCTTGATCTAGCCCTCCTCAGTCTATTTTCCACCCAGCAGATAATGCCAGTATTTTAAAGCATAAGATAAATCATGTCCCTCTCCTGCTTGTCACCTGTCAGTGGCTTCTTACTGTCACCTCATATATTGTTGGCCTTTGTGTCCAAGCTCCCTCTTCAAGTCCATCTCATCCCACTCTTGCCTTTTGCTTTCTGCTCTCTTGCCAAATGCCGTCTTTTCAGTACTTGAAACACAAAAAGCTCTTATTTCCTTTATGACCTTTGGCTGGACTATTCCCTCTGCTTGGAAAGCCTTTTCCTCAGGTCTTGTTATTATCCTACTATCTTAGATTTCAGATAAAGTGTCTTTGACTCAGAGAGATCTTTACCTTAACACTTTGTTTAAAGCATACTCATCCTACGTTGCTGGCATTGCTAATTGCCTATGCAGCATGAACACTTCTTTCTTTCTTTCTTTCTTTTTTTTTTGTTTGAGACAGAGTTTCATTTTATTGCCCTCTGTAGAGTGCCATGGCATCATAGCTCACAGCAACCTCAGACTCTTGGGCTAAAGTGGTTCTCTTGCCTCAGTTTCCCAAGTAGCTGGGACTACAGGTGTCCACCACAACACCCGACTATTTTTAGAGAAAGGGTCTTACTCTTACTCAGGCTGGTCTTGAACTTATGAACTCAGGCAATCCACCTGCCTCCATCTCCCAGAGTGCTAAGATTTCAGACATGAGCCACTGTGCCCGGCCCACTTAAGGAGATATAGCTTTTGTTCCTGCGTTTACCTGTCCTCCATTCAACTCTGTGTTAAAGGAAGCTGATGCTACTACAGCCCCAGGAATTGGAATGCTTGGTCTATAGGTAATTGTATTTCATACTTGCCAAAGGCTGAGGAATGGATGTTAGACCAACTCTGGACAATTCATTCATTCATTCAATAGACATATTCTGAATGTTTTCTGGGTTAGTCTGATGTGCAGCTGTAGCAAAATACCACAGACTGGGTAATTTATAAACAATAGAGTTGTTTCTCATAGTGTTGGATGCTGAAAAGTGCAAGACCAAGATAGTAGGAGGTTTAGTTGTCTGGTGAGGGTGACTCTCTGCTTCCAAGATGTTGCCTTGCATACTGCATCCTCTAGAGGGGAAAAATGCTGTGTCCTCACACAGCAGATACAAGAGGGGCAAAAGGAGTACACTTCCTCTGTCAAGTCTTTTCATAATGGCACCTAATCTCGTTAACAAAGGAAGAGTCCTCTCAGCCTCATCACCTCTTGAAGTCCCACCTCTTAATACTATCACATTGACAATACTTGAATTTTAGAGGGGAAAATTCAAACTACTGCCCTTTCTATGTATCAGATACTGCTGTATGTCCTGGGCATTCAGCAATGAACAAAACAAATAAAAATCTTTGCCCTCAGTAGCTTTTAATCTAGTAGGGGGGAAGAGGCAAGCAACAAGGGCAGAAATAGGGAGAGTGGCGAGATTAGTGTAATAATCCCAGCAAACGATGATGGCAGTAAAGTGGCAAGAAGTTGTCGAATTCTTGATATATTCTGAAGGCACAGTTCAAAGAATTCCCTAATAAATTGAACGTGAGGCATAAATAAAAGAGAAAGAAATCATGGAAGACACAACAATTCTTATTCTTGAGGAACTAAAAGAATGGAATTGCTATTAAGTGGATTAGGCAGATGGCAGAGTAAGCTTGATTTGGAGAGGTCAGGAGTTCAATTGAGGACATTTAAGTTTGAGATGTCTGTTAGACATACAGATGGAGATACCAAATAAGCAGTTGGTTATAGAGTTTTAAGGGAGAGATCCAGATTGGAGATATAAATTTGAGTCATAAGCATATAGATGATTTAAGTCTTGAGACTGTAGAGTGAAAAGAGAAGAAGGGAGAGAAGAATTAAGAGGGAGGGAAAAAAGAAGAGGACTAAGAATTGAGCCTTTGAGCTGATATGTGCTGAAATGAGAACCAGCAAAGGAGACAGGGAAGAATTGGTCAGAAAGGGAGGAAGAAAATACTAAAAATATGGCTTTATACAAGTCATATTTTGAACGGAAAGTGTTTCAGGGAGGACAGAGTGGTCATCTGTGTCAAAGGATATAGAAAGTTCAAGCAAAATTAAAATGGAAAAATGAGCATTGGATGTAGTCACATTAAAGTCATGAGTATTTGGATTATAGGCAGTGTGAACCTGAGTAGAATGGATGGAAAAAAGAACTAGAGAAGATAAATTGAAGATTGCAAACATATGCTAATCTCTCATGTATTTGCCCTAAAAGGGAGAAGAGAATTGGTTAGTACCTGGAATGGAAATCAGAGTCAAGAAAAGATTTTTTGATTTGATTTTTTTCAAGATGAGGGAAACAATAGCATATCTATATGCTTATGAAAATGATACATGATAGAAGGAAAACTTGATGATGCAGGTGAGAGAGATTCAACAGAACTAAGTTTTACAGTACATCCATGGAAATGGGAAGGAAAGCACAGCAACTGAGTATAAATGGAAATAGGTGGGAGCTCATGGGAGTTTTCTTCTGTTTTCTTATTGAAATAGGAAGCAAAGACATCAGCTGAGAATAAGGTGGAAAAGAAGGGTTAGAGGTTGGAGGAAAGAAAGGAAGGTATACAATGGTTCTCTAGAGAAACATATATATTATTATGAAAGTATTGAGATACACAAAAATCAAGAAATGTAAAATCATTGTGGATGGAAACATAAGAAGTCCTTACAGCAACATTGATAAGCCAAGCAGGTTGAAATTTCCATGGGTAACTTAGAAAGGACGCTGTTGACTGTTTCTCGGAAGTGAAATAATGGACCATAACAAAATGTATCTCCAAAAGTTTATATATGAGAAAGAAAGATTATGGGAATTGTCTCAGGTGATTATGCACTCTAGAAATATCACGATATTCCATCTGTAAGCTGGAGAAGCAGGAACCCCAGTGATGTAATTCTATCTGAGTCCAAAGACCTGAAAACCAGGGTGGCTGCTAGTTTAAGTCCCGGAGTCTAAAGGCCAGAGAAATAGGCACTCCAATGTCTGAGAACAAAAGAAGACAAAATTCCAGCTTAAAAAGAGAAAGAAAGTATATACCCTTCCTCCTTCTTGTTCTATTCAGCCCCCAGCAAATTGAATGATACCCACATTCACTAACAGGGGTGGATCTTCTTCACTCAACCTACTTATTCAAATGCTAATCTCTTCCAGAGAGACCTGCAAAAGAAACACCCAGAAATAAAGTTTTACCAGCTATCTGGGCATATCTTAGCTTAGTCAAGTTGACACATAAAATTAATCAACCAAGAAGGCATAAGGATTTTCTAGAAGAGTAGGAGAAAGAATGGACTTAGAAAATATGATTGAAAGGCAAGCATTAAGAGTTCATCTAAGGCAATGACCAATAATTTTAAGTGAGACCAGTGCTTACAGTTGTAAAGTTTTCCCTTGGAACATTCAGTTAAATGAGTAGAGGCATGAGTAAGAGTTGAACATAATGAGACATGAGAAGCCCGCTGCAGAATTTCTGGAAAAACATTCTCTTTTGAGTAGAAATGGACCCAGATCATGTAGGAACTGAAGCTTTTACAACTTGAGGGGGGCACTCTTAGAGAAAAAATAATGTAAAACTGAAAATATAAAACTATTTATGAAACTTTATATTTAAAATGAAAACATAAATCATAATTTACAACTTTTAGAAATCTGACATCACAAGTTCAACAAAACAACACATTATTTTCATTAGCTCCCTGGCAGACTGTTATGTTTTTTTCCCTAGATATTTTTGGCTGGTACTCTTTGGTCACCTCTTTTAATGCAATGATTTTATAATATTTTCTACAAAATGATAAATTAGTCTTTCCTCTAACACAGTTGATTAAAGTATTATTTTTTAATCATCAGTAACTTAGAAACATTACTTTCAGCATCCCAATTTGGTGTTAATATCAGACAGACTTTAAGAATTGTCAAATTTGTAGAAAAGCTCCATCAAAGTTCTTTCATATAATGTGAAGGAAAGACTTTCAGGTTTTCCTTGTAGAGATTACTCTTTGAGTTGGCAACATTCGTAATCCAGTTTATAGAATGGTCACCTAGTAATGGTAAATTCAGTTTTATATTATCTTTTTAAATGTCATGAGTTCACAGCAAATTAGAAAGAAATTCAAATTTTTGTCTGTAAAATGTTTCTTTGATTCACTCCTGTCCCTTAAGTCCAACATCAAACAATCCAAAGCTTTCTATTTCATGTTTATAAGTAACATGTTGATAGGAGAGAACTTTCATTTTGATAAGTATGAATGAAAGCCAAAATTTCCCCTTATAATTTTATGTTTGATGGGTAGAAGAATTTTCCACAGACTAGCTTCTGGGTCCAAATATTATAAACATTGTTTCTTCTTCAATGCCACATATTTCAGGTATTGGACATGGTAGCATATATAATACTGTGATGTGATCTTTCTCCAGTGCCTTCATTTCCCTGAAATTCCTAGTTCCACCTGACATAAGGGGAAATGTGGCACAAGAGATTTCAGAGTGGAAAGAGATCTAAAAGTGGTTACAATATCTTATCTTTTCAAATTTTATGAAAACCTATGATCATGTGAACACATTGTTAGAGCTTTGGAAGAAATCTGTGCAAGTGAGTGACCCTGAAGCTTAATTAAACTTTATTAACACTGCAATCAAGCTTCCTCTGCTTTTGTGAGAAGCCCAGAGAAAGAATTTCTATCACTCTTCTGGACTCAGTTGTGTCTTCAGGTGGTATCTAGTATTGCTATAGCATCTTGCTCCCAGTCTGAGGATGAAACCAATCCTAAAGATAATAGGGCATAGACAGCATGACTTGGATCCTTGGCGATATTGTCGAGTCATTGTTGAACCAACTTTGGAGCTTACCTTACCTCTGGATTTCTTCTCACATGAGATAATAAGTTACCGTGTTATTTATAGCATGTTTTTGGTAGATTTGCTATTGATTTTTTTTTTTTTACTTTTTTTTTTTAATTTCAAAACGTTGGGGAGGGTACAAATGTTTTTATTACATGAATACTTTTATAATGCTTAAGTTAGGGATTTTAGTGTGCCCCTCACCCGAATAGTGTTCATTATACCCAACAGAAAAGTGTTTATCCCTCACCCTGATCATCACCCCCTTCTTAGTCTGCAATGTCCTTTATATCTGTTTGTACTCATGTGTGCCCATTATTTAGCTCCCAATTATTAGAGAGTATATGTGGTGTTTGTTCTTTTGTTCCTGAGATACTTCATATAGGATAATGATCTATAGTTCCATTTAAGTCACTGCAAAAGACATTATTTCAGTCCTTTTTATAGCAGAGGAGGACTCCATGCTGTATACAGACACCACGTTTTCTTTCTCTCTCATGAATTGATGGGTACTTAGGTTGATTCCACATCTTTGCAATTGTGAATCATGCTGCAATAAACATTTGAGTGAAGGTATCCTTTTGAGACTTCTTTTCCTTTGAGTAGATACCCAGAAGTGGCACTACTGGATTGAATGGTAAGTCTATTTTGAGTTCTTTCAGGAATCTCCACACCGTTTTTTCCATAGAGGTTATACTATTTTGCAGTCCCACAAACAGCATATTGGCATTCCTTTCTCTCTGCATCCATGCCAGCATCTATTATTTTTAAACTTTTTAATCATGACCATTCTGACAGGAGTAAGGCAATATCTAGTTGCAGTTTTAATTTGCATTTCCATGAAGATTAGTAATGTTGAGCATTTTTTCATGTTTATTCACCACTTGTCTATCTTCTCTTCAAAAACTTTTGTTCATGTCCTTGTAAACCTGTTTGAGTTTGAGTTTCGTTTACATAGAGCTAAAAACATACTAATTCCCTTTCTTTATTCTCCTCTTCTCTATGTACTTAATATTCTCTAAAATGATCTTTTGACTTTACTTGTTTTTTTTTTCTGTCCAAATGTAAGTATTATAAGACTTCATCTTGTATGATATAGTATCTACAAAATTAAAAACAGTACCAAGGTCATAGTAGATGTTCATTAAATATTTGTTGAATTAGATAAATGAATGCATGAATGAATGAATGAATGATATGTGTGTGATTTTAACAGTGAATGAGGTTGTCCATCAGTCTTCATTGTTTTATATTCCCAACTATGTATCCTTACAGAAAGGAGCCCATTTCAGTGAAAATACTCTCTTGGTTTTGTGGTTACTATGCTGAGACACTGCCATTGCAGACATTACTCTGCTACATGAGGGAGGCCCAATAACTTACTATTCCAATCTACTGACAAAGGCCAGGACACTATAGAGACTGCATGTGCTAGCCTGAAGGTTGTGTTTTCTTGTCTCTACATGCAGTACTAAATTATAGGCTATCTAACAGTTAAAGAAGCTAGACCTCTCAGTGGTAAAAAGAAATGAAACATTTTCTTTGGAGAGTAACTTTTGGCTCCTAAGTATGCTTTGTTCCTCACATTCCATCTGTCACCATGTTCTGACATTTCCCTGAACAGAACATCATGTGTATTTGCCCTCTTCTCTGTATTCCCTGAGTAGGCTCCCTCCTGGAGTTATCTAGTGTCCTCAGTACTTTTATAAATGTTCTCCAACAACCCACTCTCTATCTCTGGCCAGTTTTATCCTTGATTTCCCGCATTAGTGACTGCTTTCTATGAAAAAGCCTTTAGTGGTTCCCTGGAGTCCTGGAGCTTAAAGCTGCATTATTGTTCTTTCAGTTTTAAGAAAAAAAGATATTAGATTTCCTGGGGGAACAGGATCACTCTGTAAACTAGAGAAACTACCAAGATATGAACTCATTTGTTCAGCCATTATTTATTTATTTACTTACTTGGTAGTTACTATGTGCCAGACACTATAGTTCAAGCTGGGGATACAGAATGAATAATCTCTTCCCTTAAGGTTCTCATAGGGGAGGAAAAAGAGACATTAACAGATATTTACAATGAAGTATGATGAGGGCAAATCACTAGTGTCAAGAGGGTATCTAGCCCACTCATGGTAACCCAAAGGTATTTTACAGAGGAGGTGAACTCTACGGTAAGCTACTAAGGATGAGTACAAATTAGCCTAGTTTTGATGCAGCCTCAGTGGAAAGTATTCCAGAAATTAGAAAAGCGTGCACAAAGGGCTAAAAATAGGAAAGTGTATAGCACATTCCAGGAACTGAGGAAATCAGTGTGGTTGATTAAAGAGCTGGGAGAGTAGGGTTGGTAGATAGATGAAGTAAGAGAGGCAAGAAGGAACCAGAACATGAAGGACTTTTAATATCATAAAGAGATATTTAAGAATTTAGACTTTGCCTCAAGAGAAGTGGATTAATTCCTGATGGGCTTCCAGCAAGGAAGGGGCATGGCCTGATTTGCATTTCAGAAACAGCATTATGGCTTCAGTGTAGAAAATGGACTAGACAGGATTCTTGTAAGAGATAATGGTGGCTTGCCCCAGAATGTTACAAGAGGCCACGGAAAACACGAATATATTTGGAGTATATTTTGAAGGCATGATGACTAATTGGGTGTCACGGAGTTGAAGGAGGTAGAGAAGTCAACATAGGGTGAGTGTGACAAGAATTTCTTAAACAGGACACTAAAAGCACTATGAAATTAAAGAATGATATATTGACTTTATTAAAATTAAGAACTTCTGTTCCACAAGATATCATTAAAAGAGTGAAAAGGCAAAGCAAGGACTAGAAGATAAGGTCCATTTGTCTATGTATCTGATGGAGTTCTTATATCTAGAACATATAAAGAAATTCTGCACATTAAGAAGAAAAAGCCAACCCAATTCAAAACCAGGGTAAAGGACTTGAACACTCTTTAAGAGCATTTCTTAATGGCCAGTAAGTACATTAAAATATGCTCAACTTTTTAGTCATTAGGGAAATGGACATTAAAACCACAATGAGATATCACTACACTCCCAGCAGAATGGCTAAAATTAACATTAATATCATTATTATGAAGCCTCAACTGGAAAAAAATCCCAAATCTCCATCAGAAGTAGAATGAATAAACAAATCATGGTATAGTCATACAATGAATACTATGCAGAAATTTTTTTAAAATCCTACTGATAGACACGGTGACACAGATAAATATCACAAGTATAATGTTTATGAAAGACAAAAGAGTACCTGCAATTGGATCCCATTTATGTCAGCAGACACTAGTCTTACAAGATAATAGAAGTCAGAAGATGCTGTAAGTGGCTGGGAAAGGGTACTAGAGAGCCTTCTGGGCTAAAACTATTCCCTATCTTGATATGGGCAGTGTTTACATGGGTGTATACACATGCAAATATTTATTGAACTTTACATTTAGATTATTTGCATATTGTTTGAACCCAATTACAGTACGTTGAAGCAGAGGCATGTTGTGGGGGAGGATGAGGTCAGATTTGGATGTTCTGAGTTGTAAGTGCCTACCCACTGAAATCTATCAGACCAAAACGTGGGAGAGAGATCTAGATTTGATTCTTCAACTAGTGACTATTTTCCAAACACAAGAGCATACTAAAGTCATAAAATAAGACAAAAGCATGGAACCTATGAGATTCAGAATCATTAATGACTTTTACTTTTAGAAACCTTTATGCAAAAAAAATGGTGTGGGGTAATAACAGTGGTGAAAAATAGTGAGGCCAGTTGATAAAGGGTCTTTCATCTTAATCTGAAGATTTAAGGATGATCTGAGATGTAGCAGGAAGTCCTTATGGGTTTTTGAGCCTGAGAGAAGCAAAATCAAAGTAAGTAAAGTACATTACTCTTATAGCTGTGGGAAGAAGGCACAGCAGCATGCCAAGGCTGAAGAGGGAAAGGCCCGTGCGGAGGCCAGCTGTAGGCATTTAGGATTGAGGTCAAAGAGGCTTGGCCAGAAGAGTACCAATGGGAAGGAAGAGGAGAAGATGCAAAACCAAGAAAGTGTGAGAACAGAATCAACAGGAGTTGGTAGCAGTGATGTAGGGATATGAGGGAGAAAGAAAACTAAGTGCCTGGCTCCAGCTGAAATAATATGAGTTAGCAGACTTCTTTAAACATGCACTTGAACCTATTTCATAGTTACTGAGAGCATTTAATGAGGGAACATGTGTAAAGTGGTTAGCACAATACCTCATACACTCCAAGCATTCAATTAAGTTAGCTGCTATTGTTCTAGCCACAGCTGCTCACTGCTGGAGAAATTCATGCAACCAGGTGGGTTGGTTCTGCTTTAAGTTCATGGCTAGCAACCTCATATGGGTCCTTAACCCAACTTACTCCTTTGCTGGCTTGTTGTACCATTGTTTCAAATATTTTCCAGCCTTCTCAAGTGCCTTGACCTGCTTACTGTTTGACTGTCCGCAAAACCTAGAGCTTGGTATTATAGAGAAAAGAAATACCATTAGGAAATAGTCTCCCTCAACTCTTCACTCCCCAGTCCATGTGTCTAAGTGCTGCCAGCCCATCCTCTCCTTCTCACCTACTGTTATGGAGACATGTGATGGATCAAAGTCCAGTGCTCTGGAAAGTGTCACTTCCTGCCTCCTCTGGATCTTTAAAATACTTGGGGTCAACTCCATACCTGTCTCTTTAACCTCTTCATCTCTAGAGGAGATAAAGTAAAAGCAAGGGCCCTTACGGCCTAGGTTTGCATACTAGCTCTGTAACTTACCAGCTGTGGGACCCAGGGTATGCCTTTTAAACTCTCAGCCCTACCATGTACTCAACTGTGAAGTGGGGAGAGTAAACGTATCACCCTACAGGGTTGTTGTGAGCCTTCAATAAAATTACATGGACAATGCACTCAGTCAGTGACCAGTCTGTGTTAGCTAATGATATATTTATTGCCCCTCACATCTTTCTATCTTCATTTTCAAGTGTCTTCCCTTGTAAAAGAAAAAAGCCCTTGTGGAGCCCACATTCTCTTCTAACTACTGTTTCATTTATTTGCTTCAATATAACAAATTAATAAACAGTCCACAATATTATACTCAGTTCCTCCCCCTCTTTTTTCACTCTTCAAATTCTACTAATCCTGTCAAGGTCACCAATGACTACAATGTTGCAGGATCCAACAGAGCTGTTCTGTCCTCATTTAACCTTTTAGCAGAATGTCAATAGCTTTTTGAGCATGTGCTCATGCATCAATCCCTTAGAGCCATTGCTTTTAGAACTCCCCATTTGGTTTTCCTCGGTCCATTTTCCCATACCTTACAGAATCTTCACCATCCAATCTTTCTCTAACTGAACTTTAGTTGTCAGTGTTCTTAAGCTTCTGTCTTAGGCCTTCCCCTGACTTTAATTATCATCTGCATTAGTCAGGATGAGCTGTTATGGTATGGTCACAATTAGTTATGAAATCTCAGAGACTGAGCATACAATAATGGTTTGTTTCTCACTCATGGCTAATGCAGGGTCTCAGGATGACAACTTGTCATGTCATAATCTCCTGATATGGCTTCAGTATTCACCACATCAGGGAATAAGGAATGTGAGAAACTCCCACTTCCTCTTAGCTGCCTCCAACTTTACGGCGACATGTGTCACTTTCACAGCCAAAACTAGACACGTTGCCCTAACTGACTTCAAGGGAGACTGGGAAATCATATTATGTGTCAAGGAAGAAGAAAAGAGCTGAATATGGTAAGTTTTGTCAATTTTCACCAAGATATCTATATGCCAATAACTCAGCAAATAATATGTCTAGGTCAGACCTCTTTTATGACTCTAAGTTGGGATGACTGCTTGCAAATAATAGAAATCTAATTCAGATGATTTATGGATATAACATCATTGGTTTTCAACATCATTAGATTGTGTTAAAAAATCTAGGGTCTGGATGTCTTCCAGGAATGAACAGGAGCCAGGGAAACTAGAACCCATGAAGAACTGTAGTGCCTGTGTGTCTGCTTCATGATTTCCTTTTGCCAATATCTGAATGTTTCTCTTCCGAGTCAATATGGCAGAACATGACCACTGCTATCCTCTGAATTTCCAAGTTCTCTGTTTCAACGACCAGAAGAGAGTGTGACTCTTCTTCATCAGCCCTGTGTTCCAAGTGCCAGTAGGGAACGCTAGTAGGTGCCAGCTGCCTGGCAATATTATTGTGTCCATGGGTCTCTCACCAAACTAGTTATGGGAGTGGAGAAAGGGGAAGTTCCCAGAAATTAAGACCAGATTTGGGATAAACAGTAGATGTCAAATTTAAAATTTAATCATGCATTCAGCGAAGAGTTGATGGATGCCTGTTATAATCTCAGCCTTGTTCTGAGCACTGAGTATACATTGTTGAACAAAAAAGAGCCTTTGCCCTCAAGGAGCTACATTGTAGAGGGGGAGAATGATAACACAGAGAAATGTTATAATTTGAAGTAAAATAAATAGTAGGATGGGAAATAAAAATGAAGCAAATGGGAGAAGGTGTGATAGGTAGTGCCACATAAGACCGGGTGATCAGGACGTGCTCTCTGAACAGAGCCCGGATGGAATATGAGAGGAATTTATGAAAACATCTTGGAGGAGTGTTCCAGGTGAAAGGAGGAGAAAGTAGAATGGCCCCGGGCAAGAATGAGCTTGAGGGGTTGTAAGCAAAACAAGGAGAGTGAGTGAGGGGCAGCGTGGGAGGCTCTGCAGGCAACTTAGAAGGCTGTGAGTAAGTGAACTGCTGTGATCCTCTTTTGCCTCATGGCTTATGTATTTCATCCTTGAGCCCCCCAGTCCTGTCACACCAGCCTTCTTTTAGTTCCTTGACAGAAAGAGCAGGCAGGGACAGGTGATGCAGCAGGCAGGCAGATAGCAGCCAGGGTGAGATGATGCAGGCTCTTGCTGAGGAATACGGATTCCAGTCTGAGAGCAGTGGGAAGTCTTTGAAGAATTTTGAGAAGCCGGTGACACGGCCGCAATTCCATGTTTTAAAGATCATTCTGACTGTACTGTTGGTAATCCTCTGTAGTGCGTGAGAGCCGAAGCAGGGAGCACAAGTAAGGGGCCGCGGTGAGAGAGGATGCTATCTGCAGGGACGGTGACCGCAGTAGAGGTGGCCAACAGAAGTGGTTGGCATGTGGGTATATTTTGAAGATACAGCTGCCAGAGTTTCCAATAGACTGGATGTGAGAAGAGAGCGAGAAGGAAGAATCTAATACGACTCCGAAATTTTCAGCTGTAGCACCAGGATAGATGGCAGTACCAGTTACTGTGATGGGGAAGGGGAGAAGCAGGGCTTAAATATGGGGGTGAACGGGATTTAAGTTGTGTTCCTTTGGACAAATTAAATTTCGACTGACAGATGTCTACAAGGTGGGAGCCATTCACAATTAAATGACATAAATACAAGGGGCCGGATATGTCATGGGCATACCAAAAGGAAGCTGCTTGAAAGCACACTCCGTCTGCAACCTGGTAGAATGTATCACCACCCACAAGGTTGTTCACCAGCAAACCTGCACATCTTGTTACTTTTTCTTCTTTGTACCCCCAAACACTCAGTTCATCACCAAGTTATAATAGATTCTAAAAGTGAAATATTCCTTGAATCCCACCACTTTGTGCAGAAATGATCATGCCTTTCCCCTGCTCAAAACTATTCAGGAGCCTTTCTTTGCTTGAATATAATCCCTTTCCCACTACTGGTAAGGCTGTGAGTAAGTGAACTGCTGTGATCCTATCAAGCTTTGCCTCATGGCTTATGTATTTCATCCTGGAGCCCCCCAAGTCCTGTCACACCAGCCTTCTTTCAGTTCCTTGAAAGCACCATAACTGTCTCCCCTGGACCTTGTTTGTTGTTCTGGAAATATTCTTTCTCTACCTGTGGGGAAGTTAGTTCAATAGATATCAGAACATTGTGGTGAACAGGGCAGGCTTTGTAGCCGCTGAATGTTGGAGAACTACCTAAATTTGCTGTGTGCCTCAGTTTCTTCATTTGTGCAGTAACAAAAAATGCCTTTTGTGAGAGTTAAATTGGTTCAATCACGTAAAGCCTTACAAAGTATAGTTGGCACAGAGCACGTGGCAGTAAACAGGTGCTCTTTTTAAAGTTTATTTATTCTGCTGGGTCCAGGTTCAATGTCCTGTCCTCACAGAGGTCCTGTCTTGATGCTGGTTTCTTCAGACCTGATCAGGTCCTCCTGGTGGATGGGACCCACAGTCCACTCTACATGTCTTCACGGCCCGTATCACAACTGTCATTTTCTGTAACCCTGAGGTTAGAGCACCTCTAATTCTGGGCTGACTCCTCCATCAGTTAAACACAGTTTCAACATACAGAACCAAACCAAGTAGTCCACGTGCCCCACACTGCTAAACACAGTGATTCACAGACATCGCATTAGACTCGCTAGCACACGCCCCTAACTCTGTTACCAGAGTTTCAACATTCATCACTTAAAATAGTAGATGTTAAAAAAGTCGTGCCGTGTTAACACCGTGTGTCGGCGATATTACTGTAGTCATTCATGCACGTCGCTCTAAAAGCAGTTTCAACATACATCCCTAAAGAAGTCTACGTGTAGCATGTGTTGCTAAACAATGTCCCCCACAGTTAGCGCTGTAGTGAGTCATTCAAGCACCTGGCTGTGTGAAATACAGTTTCAGTGTACGCCACTGAATGAAGCGGCACATGCAGCACACGCTGTTAAATACGATATTTCACAGAGAGATAGCGTGATACTCAGTAGCACAGCCCTTGCTCCTTTGGAGGGGCGTATTTGGGAAGGAGCGTGCCTATTCCTGAGGCTGCCAAAACTCTGGCTTGCATGTGTCTTGTCACTCCTCCCATTTCCACCACATTTCAGTTTGCAATTAATTCCATGGGACCATTTCCATAGTCCGAGGGGTGAATACACACACCCTCCCAGGAAATCCGCTTATGGCTTTACTCCAGTGCTTAATAATATTTATCGTCCTTGGGGTGAAGCCATGTATAGCCCCCATCATCACAAACAGCATCCCCACTTTTAAACCTCCTCTGTACAAATCCCCACCCAGCTTGAGGGAAGGTCCCTCCCTGCCCCAAAACACCAAGTAGGTCCTCAGCAGAATCCATTCCTTCCCTGCCTAGAACCTCCGGCGAGGCGTTGGTGCTCCCATTCCAGTCCTCTCCCTCTCTCCCTGCAGAAGGGAAGGGCTCACTTACAGGCCTTCTTTCTCCTTCCAACTGATCCGATGGGTAATTATTGGGAAGAGACAAAGCTTCTATACAGATATATGCACAGCCCCAAAGGACAAATATAAATTCTCTAAACAGGGTTGTCTAAGTCCTTATTAAGGAAGAGAAATGCTTCCTAACTCCACAGTGATCAGCCAGCTGACCCAGGCTGCACTGGAGGTAGCATTTGACTATTATGCAGAGCTGTGTCAGTTCCCCTCGGTTCATTTTAGTGCTTTCAAGACTGTGCCCCGGGCCCGGAGGTGCATAATAAATGGGAGCCATTACTGGGCTGTTTACTTCTTAATAGCCACCACTTAGCTGCACAAACACCTAGCAGAAGCTTAGAAGGAAAAGGTTTCCTTTGGCTTCCCTTTTCTGAGAGTGGTCACTTTGCTGGGCAGGGTGCTCTGCTGTAATTTCAGTTCCCTGAAGGGAATCCACAGTGAACGCCTAGTGTCCTCTGCCTAAGTAGCTGCCTGAGCTGGAGACAACAGGCAGCTGCTCTTGCAGTCGCCTATAAAATGATTTCAATGACTATTTGGCATTTGTCTTTATCTCAGACTGGAAGCTCCATGCTTGTCCCTATAGCCTAGTGCCTGGGATATAGTGTTTCATAAATATTTAGTCAAGGAACGAATCTTCCAGAAGTATGATTAAGTGTTCACATACTTAGATAAGTAATGAGAAAATTTGGAGAGCTCAATTGTCAGGGTACAATGTGAGTAGAAAGGAGACTGGTCAAGTTCACTACACTTTTAAGGACCAGGCAGTAAAGAACTCTCACTAGGAGGTGATTGTGTATAGGATTTCGCCTGCCAGTTACCATGAGACCAGGTAGGAAGGCCAAGTCTAGAGGTCAAGGGCTAGAATTCAGATGGAAACTCAGTATCATGAAGTGAAAACCTTCCCAGGGATCACTTGGGGGGAAACAGGTGAGTTCCAGAGGCCTAAGCAAGGACCTTGGTAGGAAAACAGTTCTGGAGAACATAGAGGTAGAACACTGGCAAACTGAGCCTCTGAGTAGGCCAGCTGGGCAGAAGGAAGCAAACCTCAAACCCAAATGCACTCATCAATGGAAGCCATCAATTCACACACCCAGAGTATGGATCTTAAGCGTAGAAGTATAGGGTCTGAGCAGCAGGCCAGGAGCTGGCAGAAAAATTTGAGCTGGTATCTTTTTTAAGATAGACACTGTGCATCCTACCTAAGAACAGATCTAGGCTCCACACGTTGGTAAGATATGATCCCCAAGTGGGTCCAGGAAACCAGCTTGGCTGTGGGAAAGTTTACAAAGTAATGACTAGGAGCCAGGCGGTTCCTAACAGCAGAGGGTGGTGGGAATAAAAAGGGTGCCTGCACTACCTTGACCTCCTGGTCAGAGTCCCTTCATTCCTACTCATATAACTTTGCTTTTGCTCTTCTCTTTGCTTCCTTTGTCTGTCAATTCTATTGCATTACTTTTCCTCCTCCTCATCTTCTTATTCTGATAATGTCCAAATACCTTTTTATCATAGAACATTCTGACATTACCATTACTTCTCTGAAGTCCAGCTCAAGACTGGAATGTTCTGAGATATCTTTCTAACTCTGACTCCATTCTCATGTTTTAATATCTCTTTAGAACTTCTAATTCCTTTTTGTTGTTGTTGTCCTTTTATCATGAATTCAATTACTGTCAGTTTGTAAACTTTCTAGAATATCATTGCCATTGCAAGCTTTTAAGGATGGGGTCTATTTCCTTGTCAAGTATCATCATCAATCATTCATTCAAAGCACCCATTGAGTACCTAGTCTATACTAGGTGATTGTTTAATCTACAGATAAATTGCTTTCAGAAGGAGAAGGTACTCATAACCACAGAATATAATTATTGTTAATGTAGTATTCCATTTGGGAGGCCACAATAAAATAACATAAATTGGGTAGCTTGTAATCAACAGAAATTTATTTCTCATAGCCCAGGAGGATGAGAAGTCCAAGAACAAGGTGTTGGCAGACTAGGTGTCTGGTCAGGACCCTTCTCCTGGTTCTTAGTGGGATCTTCTAGGTCTGTCCTCACATGGCAGAAGAGGCTAGCTAGCTCTCCAGACTTCCTTGTATAAAGACCCTAATTCCAATTATGAGGACTCTGCCTTCATGATCTGGTCACCTCCCGAGTGGCTCCACCTTCTAATACTATCACCTCAGGGGCTAGGGTTTTATCATACCAATTTTTCAGGGACACATACATTTAGACCATAGCAGTCAGATATCTTTAAAAAAAGGAATGAAAGAGGAAAGTAGTTAATATCATGGATGCTAATAAAGCAACCCAAGTCAGTACAATTTGATTTTAAGACTAGTAGTTGGCCTAGCCTAACTGGATTGGCCTTTTGCCAGCCTTTTTTTTTTTTTTTTTTTGGTACAGCCTCAAATTTAGCCCTTTGATACCTTTTGCACTGATAGGGAACTTAGCTGTTCTTGCTAAAGGTTATCATCACTGCAGACTGCTATAGTTTATTGCTCATAACCTGGGAGAATTCCCTTTAACAGGTTCAATTTTTATAAAGTCCTCTTCTGCTTTTTGGAGCAGCCATAATTTAGTGCCCCCAATTAATTGAGGGAGGTAAAATTTCATACATAGTCAACTATGCTTTCAATCAGTATTTAGTGCCTAGAAAATAAGTCCCTGACGTACGTTTGCCCCTGCAAGTCATGCTGCACTGAAAAATTGGTGCCTGTTCTCAGGCCATTTCTCCTTGAAATGGTTTAAGTTCAGCAATGATAGCAGTTGGCAGAGTAGAGAATGTTTCCAAGTAAAAGAGTTCTCAATGCTACTCTAGGGTATCTGATAGAGAAATGGAAACAACTTTAACTTCCTCCAAGTAGATGAGTCAATGGTTATATTATCCACTCTTCAACCCATGCTAAATGAGTGAGGGTCCCCGAGAAGCTATACATTCTCTTCCTATGGGTTGTAACTGTTTAATAGAAGCAATGACTCAACCCAGTTACTGACAGGACCTCACTAATTATAAATTGTTCAGATATGACAGTTCACCCTACATACCCCTCTAAATCCCTGAGAAGAAATCTTTTTAAAGGTTCCCACAGATTTCTCACTGGGTTAGCCACTGTGAGGAAAGGACAGTGTCCTGTCTGGAAAGTCAAGATCTTGAGGTCCAGCTCAGCCATTGATTCCTTGTGCAAGCTTGGACGTGTACTTTCCCCAAATCCTGTGCATGTGTCCTGCACTCCAGGACTTTGGTTGTTACCTGGTATAATGGTATAATACAAGAGAATGAAAAATGGTGTCAGGCGGCACCTGTGGCTCAGTGGGTAGGGTGCCGGCCCCATATACCGAGGGTGGCAGGTTCGAACCTGACCCTTGCCAAACTGCAACAAAAAAATAGCCGGGCATTGTGGCGGGAGCCTGTAGTCCCAGCTACTCGGGAGTCTGAGGCAAGAGAATCGCCTAAGCCCAGGAGTTGGAGGTTGCTGTGAGGTGTGATGCCACAGCATTCTACTGAGGGCAACATAGTTAGACTCTGTCTCAAAAAAAAAAAAAAAAAAACAAAACACAAAACCTGGTGTCCATCCAGCAAATGTTCACGGCAACATCAGTATACTAGGCCCCAATGGAAACAACTCAAATGTCCATCACCTAGTGAATGGATAGACAAAATGCAGTATTAGCAGCGCCTGTGCCTCAAGGAGTAGGGGGCGGGCCCCACATATCGGGGGTGGCAGTTTCAAGCCCAGCCCCAGCCAAAACTGCCAAAACAAAAAAACAAACAAAATGCACTATGTACATAGACTAGAATATTACTCAGTCCTACAAAGGAATGACATACTACTGATCCTTGCTACAAGACGAATGAAACTTGAATATATTATACTACTTAAAAGAAACCGGAAACAAAAGGTCACATATAGTCTGATTACATTTCTTTAAAATATTCAGAATAGGCAAATCCATAGATACAGAAAGGAGATCTATGGTTGTCACAGGCTGGGGGAAGGGGAAGGGAGAATGACTTGTTAGTAGGTATGGGGTTTCCTTTTGGCTGATGATGAAAATATTGTTAACTTGGTTATTGATGAGAGTTATTCAACTTTGGGAATATAGAAAAAACCACTGAATCATATACTTCAAAAATAAAATAATGACTACAATAATTTGTTTGAATCATCGATTCGAGTCCCCTCCATTATAGATCTTTCCATGAGAAAGTAGGAGTGGGGGCTATATCATCTATATGTTTAATAAGTGGCCAGGGAAGGCAATGGCCAGACAAGTTTATAAAACTGCTATCATGACTTTTTCCTACAGTACCTTCCCAATGGCTCCTACTTAACTTCTTTGTTATTTGAATTAGTCATTCATTTAGCTGTGTACCATGCACTGGGCACTTGAAGAAATGTACAGGACCTCTGTGGCGAGGTAAAAATAGGTGGTATAGATGGTCTTTGTGTTAATGGGACTTACATTTAGTGCTTTGGATACAAGAGAGGCTTCTAAATGCCTTTTAAATTTTAATTCACATTCTACCAAACAACCAAACAACTAATATAAAGATAGAGCCCAGCACCACTACTCAACAAAATCTTGCTTTCAGTGAAAAGAGAGAAGTAAGATACTAAAATATGGCTTCCAACCAAATTACCTTCCCTTAAATCTAGTTCTGCAGGGTCCATGACTAACTTCCATGATCCTTTTGCTTGAATTAAAAACCAAAAGACTCAGTGGTGTTTTAGAGCACAATAATGTAGGAGACTCCACACTGAGACATCATTTCTGAGGCAGCGCTAGTCCACGGTAAGACAGAACGCTGAACACATTCAAGGTTTGGGGAAAAGCCTTTCTAACGCACAAATGGGAGGGGGCCTCACAGCAGATGCCTCTCTTGGCACTTGAAGAAAAGCTGCTTCTCACACTATCACTTGCTGTCACAAAGCCTTAAAAATTCTGAAGCTGGCCTTGAAAAAGAAACGAAACCACTACACAATGGTGTGATTCCAATTTCAGAAAGGGTGCCACACTAATTAATTCTTATGCTTTAGAGACAAATTGCCGGAAATGATGCTGATGTTTTGAATGCAGTAGAAAAATGTATATATTCTCAACTAATAGTAGGGTCTGGAAAATGTTTTTGTTTTGTTTTGTTTTTTTAAATGAACTGGAGAAAAATGGAAGGGGCACAAAAGAGAGGCAGCAGAGCCAGCTTCTCTGATGCCCATCTTCTCTGCATTTTGGAAGCTCCAATGGTCTTCATGCGGATGTCTCCAAGAAGAAGGAATGATGCCACCAAACTGTTCATTTTCCTGCAAAATTATTTTCACTCTAGATAGAGACAGAGAGATCGCCTGTTTTTAAAAATAGAACAATGGGAGCTTCACGAGGCTCTTCTGGTTGCAGCCTCCTGGGCTTTTAGCTAAATTAGGCAGGACACATCTGAAACAGGAAGCCCTATCTAGGGGCTCCCATCCAGCTGCTGGCTGCAGCAAGAAGGGACTCCTATGCGTTCTCCCCTCTTCTTCTGTCCTCCCCTCTCTGTCCCCCTTTTATCTGCCATCCCTTGTCCACCCTGCCTCTTCTAGGTTCAAAGGAACCAGAGATGAATTAGCTTTGTCCCTGCTGTCAGGGAGCTCGCAGCCAGCAGGAGGACACAGACACTAGACAAGTGAATACCAGCCCCTCCCAACAATGCCATAACAGAGATATGGACAGAAGGCAGCATATATTGGTAACTTTCCTTGATAGAGGCCCGGCAGAGTGGGTGGGCAAAGGCAGTACGGCTTCCCACAGGAGAGAGGAGCTGTTGAAGCCAGTGCTATGATTTTCTGCAAAAAAATAGGTGCATTTTCAATGTTAAGGCTTTCAACCAGGCATGTGTTTGTGGAGCCTGGAATTTAATGTATTTGGATGTGCCTTTCCAGGAAGGTGGGATGCAAAGGCAGCTGACTTGGTGGTTTCCGCTAGAAACTCCTAGTCTGTCTTTTCCACATCTGGCCCAGCTCTTTTGACATTCAGTCATCACAGCGAATATACTAGGAGGTAGTATTCATGAGAAATCCATGAAGTGTATCAAATTCAATGTGGGCAGTGGAGGATTAGAAAATATTTGCATTGGTTAAGGAGCAGGGGAGGAATCCTTTTATCTTTTAGTAAAGGAAAGGCTACTCATTCTCAGAACCCCATGAATTAGGGCACCTGTTTCCTTTGTTGGAGAAAAAGTGCTTTTGAAAAATCAAGACACCTTCCAGATTCCAAAGAGCTCCCAGATTTGGGGATGGTTATGAAATAAATGTCATTTTCAGGATAGAATGCTTGCTAAAAAACACAGAATAAGAAGGCATCTCTTTGACTACTAAAAACTTGGGCTGTGGGTTGTTGGATGTGACAGGCTACAATTTAAGGCTGGGAGTCTCTTTCCTTCTGTCTGTTGGGCTTCAGTGCTAGGAAGCTTCATCATTTCATGCCCCACTAGTGTGTCAAGAAGACCGTGCATAGGAGTAGCTGACATTTGAAAGCGTACATCAAGGGTGACTTCGAATTTAGGATTGATTAATATTTATTGAAAATTTATCTCATAGAATCCTTGATTTCATAGAACTGGGGGAAATTAAAGCCCTATAACGTTTCCATATGGAGTTGAGATTTAAATAGGTCCTTTATGTCTACGTTAACTTTACCATGCATTGCTTGTATATACATTATTATTTCCCTCTTTAGAATATAAAATGTAAAGAAATGGTAATACAGCCATGAGAAATTGTAAGTAATCTGGTGATGAGAAAAACAGAGACATATTGCTTATTTCTCACTTTTTTCTCATGCTACCGAATGCCCTTCCCTCCTCTAGTTGTTTCCTTGTGATTTTGTGCCACAGTTTAACACTGCACATGTCCTAATTCTGCAATACGGTTTGCTGAGTATCTCCAGGCATGGAGAATAGAGCTGAAATAAAATGTGTTTTTAGCCTGTGGTTAACTCCTGATTGCCTGTGCATCGAGATGCAGTCCTGCATAGGACATAGGCTTTGCAGGGAGCAGAAGCTGCACGTGAACCTCAGTCTTGCCTTTCAGGTAATAGTCTTCAGGCAGCCACCATATTTCACTTATTGGATGTGTGAACTTGGGTAACGTACTTAACTCCTAAACCATGGTTTCCTCTTCTGTAAAATAGGAATGATCACTCCCACTCGTCTCACTGTATGATGGGGATTGTTTAGACTCTTTTTATTGTTGAGGAGTCATTGAGGGACTCTTACATATATGAATTCCCTTAATTATAAATACAACCCTAAGCTTTCTTTAGCATTGTTGTTTATTTCCATTTCATAGGAGAAGAAACAGAAGCACAAAACAGGTAAGCAACTTGTCCAAGTTTATAAATTTTTTAATCTCCCTGTGCCTCTGTTTCCTTACATGTAAAACGTGATAATGACAGTGTCAAATTCATGAGATTTTCATAAGGATTATATAGGATAAAGACATAAAGACACTTACAACAATGCTTGGCAAGGGCTTAGCCCTCTAGATTTTTGCTGTTATCTTTAAGGCATTTGTCACTTTCTAAAATCATCTTATATATTTGTTTACATGTCTGCTTTCAATCTCTCTCAATAGACTATGACTCCCATGAGATCAGGGTCTCTATCTGGGTTCTTCTTTGCTGTATCTTTAATACCTATAACAGTGGCTGTGCATAGAAGGTACTTAATAATTATTTTATGAATTAATACATGAGTGAGTTAATGACTTCTGCAATTATCTGTCAAGGGAAATGAAAAGTTTGCCACATTTCCGTTTATTTCCTTCATGATAACTAGTTCCTACAGAGCAGTAACTCAGTTTGCTATAAATGTGATGACCCTGCATTCTGCAGGGAAGACTTTCCTGGTCTTTAACGAAACCAAAACCACATGCTCTCTATTTCTGATTAGTCTTGATCTAGACCATTTACTAATCTAATGTAATGCATAGCCCAGGAAAAATGTAAATTTGAATCACAACTGAGCTTCCCAGATTGGAGCCAAGAGTTCAGGCAACCGGATTAAGTGGGGAAAGAAATGGCATAAATGTGAAAATGCTTAGAGACTGTGTTCACGTTAGGGACCTGGTCATGCTGGCATTTCAATACAAAACAACTGAGATCGATTCATGACAACAAAAATACAGGGAGTTTTGTTCAGAGGCCCAGATTTGGGAATGTGTCTGAGGAGGGATTGCGTAGCTGATTGGTGAGGGTCTAGAGCAGTAGACTAGATAAAATGCGGTTCCTGGAGTCAATTAAGGTACCAGATAGGGGTTTACATGTCTCCCACACTCAAACCCCTGCAATGTATTCCCATCACTCTCAGAATAATATCTCGAGTGCCGGGCATGACCTAGGCGGTATTATGCAAACTATCCTGAAGAGATGAAACACCAGAGTTTTTGTTAAAAGTTTTCGATCTCATGCCAGAGGACAATATCTCCCCCATGCCACATTGTCATCTCTAGCTTAGGTCACTTCCCCTAGTTTCTTTTTCTTTTTTTTCGTGATTTTGGCTCCTGGCTCACTGTCTCTCTCTCTCTCTCTAATACTGCTCCTGAATCAATTATTGGTGATTCCAGCACCACTGTCGATGACCTTTTTCCACCCTGGCCTCTCTGCTCCTTGGCGCCCTCCTCCCCTCTGGTTACCTTGTTTCCACCCTCTTAGCCAGTCACTCCTGTGGCCTTGTTATTACCAATAACTGCAGGCCCCCGGCAACCACAGCTTCATGCATCCTCTTCCCTTGCCACCACTTTCTATCTTTCTATCTTTCTCCCAGTGGCTGATCTCTCATCATCCCTTCAACCATGGCACACCCTACAATCCATTGATCCTACAAACTTTCCACTCTCTCTCTCACCCTCCTGATGGCCCCTCTTCCCTCTCTAATTCCATGGATAAGCATTATCATTGCTTCCTATTTATATCCTCAACCCCCTTGCTCTCCTCTCACCTTGCTTAGCAAAGCCACAGTCTCAGTTAAACCCATCTCTCTGCCTTCTTTGTGCTGTTCTTGCACAGCCATCTATAACGGAGGAAAAAACCACAGCTCTGCAGGGCGGTCCCTCTCTAAATTCATAAGCATGAGCTTCAAGTGCATCTCTCCTGCTTCTCCGCAGTCGAGCAGTGCCACTCCCACGTGACTACTTCACACCATTTTCCACTTCCCAAGCTTTCCCCTCCTCTCCAACTTCATTTTCAGCTGACAAACATACTTCCTATTATTCACAGAGAGAATTAAACCAATCAGGACAGTTTCCTCTGACTCCTGACACTGCATCTACCCACCTGCCCTCCCTCCTGTTTTTTCTAAACCTAGTGGGAAATTCTTCATTCTCATCTTATTTGACCTAGCAACAGCTTGTTGACACAGCTGACCATTCCCTTCTTTTAGAGATACTGTCCTCAGTTGGGACACCTTGAAACTCCTGGTTTCCCTCTTGTTTTGGTGTCTCCTACTTGCCTCTCAACTCTCTAAAATCCTGAAGTTGGCCCGAGTTAATGCTTGGATTTCTTCTCTGTCTACACTCATTCCCGTGGTGTTCTCATCCGCTCTCATCACTTTAAATACTATCAATATCCTGATAACTCCCACATTTTTATCTCTAATCCAGCCTTTATCATCTTATATAAAAAATGCAGTCTACCTACATTCCCAACACTACTAATTCCACTAAGTACGTTATGTTTTGTTTGGCCCTTTCCATGTAGCAACATTTAACATACTATATCTTTTTCTTTTTTTTAAGAGAAGGAGTCTCACCATGCTGTGGGACTGGTGTGCAGGGGTTTTGCACAGATGCAGCCTGGAACTCCTGGGCTCAAGCTATCCTTTCCCCTTAATTCTCCATACTAGTTGAGATTACAAGCATGTACTACCACACCTGGCTATATTATTTGTAAAGAAGTTTATTTTCTGTCTTCCCCTATTAGAACATAAGCCTCACTGAGATAGAATATTTTGCCTGCTTTTTTAATTGATGCATCTCTAGTGCCTAAGATTGTACCTTCCATGTTGAGACTATAGAATCATAATTTCCAGAGGAAAATCCCTGGTGATTTCTACATTTAATGCAGGCTCAAAGTGACTGCCTCAGATCAAGGAAGCTAGGCAGAGTTCTGACCTAATCAAACTCTATTTTCTGGCCCTTCCTTAATCTGCCTGACCTGATTGTATCCACTCTCTGTACTGTTTCTATTGCTCTGTCATGCTGAGCTTTGTGATTCCTTTTATGTGCCAAACATATTCTGACCCCAGGACCTTTGCACTTGCTATTCTCCCTTACTGGAATATTCTTTGCATGACTTGCTCCCTCAGTTTATTCAGGTCAGTAGTTTGATTTTTCTGGTTTAACTCAGTTTATTCAAGACTAATAAATACTTAGAACTACGCTTAACTGACCCTCCAAGTGATCTTTTCTGCTCCCATCATTCCCAGTCTTCTACATGCTTTATTGTTCTTCATAACACTTAGCAGTAACTGGAATTAGGTAACACTTGTAATATTTGTCTAGACTACAATGTAAATGTAATAATAGCTAACACTTGCCACCTGCCAGATAATGGTAGATGTGCTGTGCATATGATAAGTCTTTTAATCTTCACAACAACTCCAACATTGTGCTGTTACCATGCCCATTTTATAGACATGGAAAATAAAAGCAGAGAGAGGTTAAGTAGCTAGCCCAAGATCACACTACTAGTAAGTAGCAGAGCCCGGGCAATCTACCTTCTGAGTCTACCTCTTGTTAGGTGACCTAAAAACAAGGATTTTGTCTGTTTTCTTTAGTACTATACCTACAGGCCTTAGAACTGTGCTGGGCACATGATTAATAATAGTTAAATATTGAATCCGGGAGTGATATTAGCCTTCTAGGGATGCTATAACTAAATGTCATAGGCTGAGTGGCTTAAGCATGAGAGACGTACTTCCTTCCAGTTCTGGAGACTAGAAATCCAAGATCAAAGTATCAGCAGGTTTGGTTTCTCTCTCCTCCTGGCTTTCAGATGGCTACCTTTTTACTATGTCTACACATGGTCTTCCCTCTGTGTCCATCTGTTTCCTAATCTCCTTATTTTATCAAGTCCTATCGGATTAGGCTTATGACTTCATTTAACTCTGATTACCTCTTTAAAGGCCCTGTCTTCAAATATAGTCACACTGGGGATTAAGGCTTCAACATATGAGTGGGGGGCACAATTCAGTCCATATAAAGGCTGAAGCCCAATACCAAGTGAATCAGAATAACAAGATCAGAGTTGTTGCCAAGGGCCAGATATGTTAGGGTAGATAGAAATTCATGTGCCATGTAGCCCATCAGTTTCAAACTCTTCTTTTCAGGGATGAACCCTTTCCTCAAAAGAAATCTTCTGTGAAGCCTACTACACCAGGCATACAAGCAGGGGTGCACTGGTAGAAGCTGAGGTAGAAGGTCAGATGGACTCCAAGTACTCAATGGGACCCTAGAGACTCTAGATGTCTCTTGACAAAATCCTAGCACCTCATTTATCAGAAAAGACTTTTGAATATAAAATGATGCTCAGAATCATTCTACATTCTTCATGTCTAGCAACTGGCTTGATCTCAGCTCAAAGAGGGAACCTGAATGTCTAGCTCAGCAGTCATAGGCTTCAGCTGGAAGCATGGACACCTTGGGAGCAGGGAACCAGGTTGGACCTTAAACTAAGGAAGCTAGAAAGGAGGCCACACAAGAGTATCAGGCATAGTTGGGGACACTCAACATCACCCCAAGGAGAACAATAACCAGGTGGCTGTTATTATTTGTATTATTAACAACTCATCATTTTTAATGGAAGATTTAGTCTGTGTTTGAGTGAGACAAAACCCTGCAGTTAAAGTTTTCCGATTACATAGATCTATATCGCCTTCATCCTAAAGCACAGGAACTGTTGGAAACACTATAAATCACTCCCAAGTGCCTCAGTTCAAATATTATTTCAGTATGCAAATTACAGTCATAAAACATAATGAAGCACATTTGAATATCATGTACAAAAGTCACCATATAAATATAAAATAGGAGTGAATGAATGTGGTCAATGTTTTATTTTATAAATGCAATTTGCCTCCTGAATTCATTAAAGATCTTCTTGCCAATATTTGGATAGTTCAGCTGAATTCCAAAACCAGGAATTTTATTTTTCTACTTATGAAAGAGGCAAGACTAGGAATATATACATATATATCTATATCTATCTATATATATATGTGTGTGTGTGTGTGCATGTATGTGTATACTTTTGTTTTATTTTCCATATTTCCTCACACCATCCCCTATTTTAAGTAGATTGTCTGGCTTGGTCATTCTTTGCTTCAGAGATTTTTACAGGTTTGAAGTCAGATGTATGCTCTATACCACCTTACTGGAAGGCATGGGAAAGTAGAAGACACCAGAAAGTAATTGTTACAAGTAGTATGACGAAGAGCTGCCTTACTGATATAACCCAGGACCTCCAGTAACAGAGTTATAGTTCAGAAGGTCCCACGAGGATTGGGAAGACATTTGTTGTAGGAAGTACCAGTGTCACAACCTGGAGTTCTCCTCAATACTTTAGTATTATCTCAAGTCCCTTGGGTTTTTACATAATCTCAGATGGTAGAGTCCTCAACAATGATTTAATTTCTATAGCCCACCATTCCATAATACCTCAAGAAGTAGAATTAAGATGGTTTAAAGAGAATGTAAATTAAAAGAATAAAAAAAAAATCAAACAAAACAAATGATTATAAAAATGACCTGCCCTGACCTTACAATCACTCCCTTTGTACCTTGGATCTGAAAGATTCTATGGTTCTTGCCTTTAGAAAAGCTACCATTGTCCCTGGACCATTCTCTGTCCTTTTCTATTGTCTGAAGCCAAGGCTCTGTACATTGTTAAAGCCAGCCCTATCCATTATGAAATGTAACTTCATTCCTTGTTCTAGACTACTGTTTGGGTCCGTCTCTCTAGTATGCTTGTTCTCAAATTGTGGCCTAATCCACTAAGGTTCTTAATAAAACACAGATGCCTATGCCCAATCTTGGACCTTCTAAATATTATCTGTGATTGGGCCCTCAGTGTCTCTATTTCATCTTTTTTCACCCACACAGAGAAAATTGCCTGCTTTCTCTGAATGGCTTTCTCTAGTCGGAGGAGTAAGCTCTTCTTTAGATGGTAAGCAAATCTGCTTTATAAACACTGATCTCAGTGGTCAACCCAGGGGTCATTTACCTAGCCACCTCTATTGCCCATTTCTTTGCCTATTCTTCAATAATTTCAGAACCCAGGTATCTTTAGGGGCATGGTCTTCCAGAAACTTGTATCATTTGAGTTATATCATAATACTTTAAGTGAACATTAGTAGTGATGTGGGCAACAATTTCACCAAAGAAAGAGGAAGTGCTGTGTATGTTCAAAGCTATGTGCCCACACAGAAGCTGTTTCCACATACTCAAAATATTATATATTTGTATCAATTCCAATGCTATTTAAAATGCATCTTTTATATGCTAGGCTAAAAAAGTATTAAGGAAACAATTTCCAGCTCTATAGAGTTCAGTATTGACATGGGTTTTAAGGTTTTCAATGAAGTAACTCTTATACATGGACTGTATCTTCACATTCTCAGGCAAGTGGTCTATCTCCTTAGTGGTGTTTGGATGCTCAGCTTCCTAGAGAGCTGAGCCAAAATTAAAAGAATCATTTATTCAGTGAATATGTAATGAATACCAGGCACTGTGCTGGTTCCTGGGGACACAATGGTAACTAAGGCAAACATGGTTAATGCCCTTTTGGAACTGACAATCTAATGATGGGTACAAGCAAAAATTAGATAAATAAACAGATGAAATATGTATAGTGAAATGCATAATTTCAATGCAGGCAATGGTACGATGTATTCTATGGGTGGAGTGCAGCAAAGATGAAGATGGATTCAGTATATACCATAGAAGTAGTGCTATCCAGACTTTCTGATGGATTGGATGTAGTGAAATGAAAGACCAAAAGTAACAAAAGATAATTCCAAGATTTCTGTCTTAGGCAACTGAGTGGTTGATGGTGCTATTTACTGGTATGAGAAATACAAGACATAAAATTTGTAGGATAGATGGAATGAGAAACTAAAAGCTCTAAATTAGATATGTTATAATTGACATGTTCTCTTAGAAATGCAAGAGCAGATTTTGATATGTGAACATAGAATTTAGAGAAGGGCTAGGGTCAGAATATAACACTGGAAGTCATCACTGTAGAGGTAGGATGTGGATAGAGAAGAGAGAAAGAAAAACCAAAAAGCTAAAAAGCATTTGAAGAGATGCTCAAATTCACTAGTTACCTAAAAAACATACAGCAAAATAACAGTGAGATCACCCAATGTATAGGTAGATTCAGAAAAGTAGAAAATGCCAAATGTTGGTGGGGATGTGGGGTCAAGAACAGTCATTCTGCAGGGCAATTTGGTAGTACTAGGTCAAATTAAACACATAACCAATTACCTAGGAATTCAGTTGCTTGCTGCTCAAAGGAATATTTACTTGGGTTAAATGGGGTACATGAGCAAGGAAGGCAGGCACAATGTGGTACCAGTAGTGTGTGATAGTAACTATTGAGCCAGAGAGATATATCTAGTGCTCAGTAAAAAATATGAAGCAGCAGGCCACATGTGATGCAACGCCATTTATGTAAATTAAAATACATGCATACAGCTCACTATGTGAAATGATGGCTATGCTAATCAATGAGTATGGTAATCATTTCACAATGTATGAATATTCCAAATACCATGTTGTACACTGTAAATATATATAATTTTTATTTGCCAATTATGATTCAAAAAAGCTGAAAAATATGCATAAAAATAACTCTAAATTTTATAAGAACATATACAACAAAAAGATACATTAGAATGGTTGCTGAGTACATTAGAATGGTTATCCATGAGGTCAAGGGGGAATAAAACTGGTAAATGGTGAAAAAAAGGAATAAATACATAAATAAAACAAGAGAAGAGCGTTATGCAAGGCAATTATAATGGGACATGGTTGGAGAACTAATAAAATCCAGTGGTGTCAAGGTCCAAATCCAAAGCAGAGAGATTTAAAAAATCAGATTTAAATTAGCCAGACATGGTGGTATGTTATTCGGGAGGCTAAGGTGGGTTAATGGCTTTAGCCCAGGAGTGGGAGGTTGCAGTGAGTCCTGATCATGCCACTGTACTCCAGCATGGACAACAGAGTGAGATGCTATCTCAAGAAAGAAAGAAAGGAGAAAGGAAGAAAGGGAGGAAGGCAAGGAAGGGAAGGAAGGGAAGTAAGTTCCAGACCAAGGAGCAACAGGATTTAGAGGCTGGCAGGTAAATGCGTAAGTTCACTGAGTAGGTTCTGTGTCCACCATGCACTAAGAGTAGATACAAGGTCAAGGTGCATTTACATATTTGTTTCTGGTTTGAGATCAGAACTTTCTCCCTTCTTGTCAGGAACTCCAATTCATCCCACCTCACCAAAGCTTTTATAAGTTTTAACTCTGGAGATATGTGACACATAAATCAGAATGACCTTTTCTGATTTGTTCCAAGAGGTACTATCTTTCAACAATTTAGGTGCAAAAGGGGCAAACTACCCTGTTCTCTGAACCTCTAGTGCAGTGTTTGCCCTTGAAGGCCTTTGCCTGGGCTCGTCTTTCTCTTTTTTTCTAATAAGATCCCCTAAATGGGACCATACATCCTACTTTGGAAGAAACTCCTCCTCTTCAAGGATCAGCTCAAAGAGCCAGGAAGCTTTTGCACATCTCCAGTTGGGACTTCCTGGTCTTTCCCATAATACTTCCTCCATCTGTTCATTTATTCATTCATTTGTAAATATTTGAGTATCTACTATGTGCCAGATTTTGTGCTCACTGCTGAGAATGCACCGTTGAGCAAAACTAGATATTATTCCTGCTAAAAAAAAAAAAAACTCAGTTTTTTTGGTGGAAAAGAGTTGTTTCTCAAATAAATGTAAATGAATATAAATTTGCAAAATGACACACAATAAGAGAGACAAGGGAGCATGCTGCTGTGAGCACTTATAACAGAAAAAGATTTATACAGCTTTAAAATTGCTCTTTTTCTATATGAATTGCTAAACTCTGGTAAGGTTTGAATGGCGGAACAATCTAAAAATGACCTGGGTATGCATAGTGCCTTTTTTACAATGAACTTGTTTTCTGGCCTAGTGTGGAGATGATTTCATTAATTCTCCTAATAGCATAACCTCACTCAGAGCTAATGCTTACTGAGCACATACTAAGTCCATGCAAGTATTCCAGTTAGTTTTAGGAGCTGTCAAAATAAATAAGACATTTCTTGTACTCTCAAACTGCTCACACTCCAGTGGAAGAGGTTGTACTGCACACAAGATCAAACCCCAGTCATGATATTGGAAAAGGCATACTCATCTGCTGCTCTCCTACCCAGCAGCATGCAGATAGTCACGTTATCTTTCTCGTACACCAGTGTTAAGTAGAATCAAGACCAGTGCCCAGAGCAGTGTTTTTTAACCCTTTTTTTTTTTTAAATCTCACGGCACACTTGAACCTATAGTTAAACTTCCAGTGCATACTTAAATTATGTTGATAAAAAAAAAAAGGAGTACTAAAAAGAATATACTTACTGTGCTTTGAACTTCTTTTTTTTTTTTAGACAATTTTTATTTTTTTATTTTTTTTTAATAATTTTATTAAATCATAATTGTGTACATTGGTGCAATCATAGGGAAGAATGTGCTTCATATACAATCCGAAACATTTTGATCGTACTGTGAGAGATAGCCCTCATAGCATTTTCTTAATCACTATATATGCTTTGAACTTCTTTTGAAAATAATTTAATTAATCATCTTTAAAAGTTTTTCGTGGCACACCTAAGATCCTCTCATGGCACACCAGTTGAAAATCAGTTAACCTGGAGTATAATATCTGTTAAATGAACGCACCCCCACTCTCATTGCCCTGGTTCACGCTTTCATAATCACTCCCCTACACAATCACAACCTGGCCTTCCTTTTTTTTTTTTTTTCCTTGCAGTGGTGAGATAGGATTTTTATTAGACAGAAAGGAATACAAAAGAAGTAAAAAGCACCAGAGTTTCTGGAAGGGGGAAAGAACTAACTACAACAACATGGTCTTCCTGACTCTGGCCATGCCACCTTCAAGCCATCCCCCATCCCACAGTACACATGCAAAAATACCATACAACTCTCCCTTTCAAAACTTGTCAGCTGCTCCCTCTGCTCTTTGGAAAAGTCTGGAATTCTTACGGGCCATAAGGCCCTCTGTGATTCTGATCTGGTGTGTATCTTTTGCTGAAGCTGCTGTGCGGCACCCTCCACACAGTCCACCCAGAGCGCAATGCTTGTGCTTCCTTGAATGTGCCAAACTCTTTTTCCCCTGGAATCTGCACCCCTCACTTCTGTTCCCTTTGGCCACTGCTAATGAATGCAAGCTGAAAGCTAAATTTCTCTACTCTGGGACAAACTTGCCAATGACTTCCTTACATCTTTTCTCATATCCTTAGCTTTCAATTTAATGGTGGGAGGATGAACTTAATTATTTATGATGATGTCATAAACAAATGAAGAGAATTCCAATGGTTTACATAACCCAGATGCTGTAGCTCCTGCCCTAACAACCCTGTTCTCAAATTAATTTCAGAATCAAAAGTATCTTATATTTGCAAATATGAGCATTAGCTGTGCTCCCGTCTCACCATACACCGACCTGCATCTGCTATAAAGTAAAACGTAAGGGCCTATCTTGGACCTCGCCCTTTCGATGGGTTATTATTGAAGTTCCAGGAGCACAGGCCCTAAATACAACCCAATAGGGAGATTTAAAGAAAACTTATGTCTTTTGTACTAAAAGTTGCCTTTTATTTAAGTACTGAAAAACTGCAGTGCTTATTTTTCTTACATTCTTTTAATGATAAGAAATCTGGCCACTGTGTTGTCCATTTGTAAATATATTGCTGATGAAATATCCTGATGCTTGTTTTTTCTGCCTTCTGTCATACCTGAATTCTATTTGTGCAGTCAATTCATCTAAGAAAGAAATTGCCCCTGTCATTCCTCTGTTCTTGCTGGTCTGGCAGGTGACACATGAGTTCCTGGACACATCCAGGAAAGACCTGAAAGCATAGAGTGTTCCAGGGTTGTAAATGATGCTGGGAAACCATTCTGTCACAGCCAATGGGGAGAAGCAAAAGCAGCCCTGGACACTGCCTTTCTGGTAAGCTGCTGGCAGCTGAAATGCACACAGCATTCTGTTGTTCTCTCTGTTTCTAAGAAAAGAGTTATAATTATGAAAGGGCAAACCACAACATTTGGACACTTAGATAACTATATCTTTGATGAGAATCCGTGCTGCCTGTAAGTGGGCTGGGAGCCAGATTAAATAAAGAGGTCCTAGACATTACCATTCAGAAAGCATTTCAGAAGTTTGAGTTTGGCATATCCCTGGAAGGACAGCCTGAGTACTTTTAATCTTACCTATTTATTGTTGCTCCGATATCAAAGGGTCTCGGCAAAAAGCCAACACAGCTACAGATTTACAAGTCAGAAAGTTTTCAAGAAGAAATTTATTGGCTCAGGTCTGAGCTGATTCCTGTTCCAACTGTGTCCCTTTCAAGTGAAAATCATTTACCATATTTCTGCCTTCCAGGTCCTCTGGCCCAAAGCCTTAGAGATCCATCCATGGTTCCTTTCTCATGCCAAATCCAAACCACCAGGGAATCCTATGGGCATTACTCTCAAAACATATCCAGAATCTGACCAATTCTAAGCACCTCCACTGCTACCTACCCCAATTTAAACTACAATTAACTGTCATCTGGCTTACTAAACAGTCCTTTTCTTTGATGTGTATGTTTATACTTTTCATCAAAATTAGAAATTATTCATCTCTTAATTAATGTGTCAAATGTTTTCTCTGCCCCCACCTTCTCCTTGGGATACTCCAAAGACATATATGTTAGAGAGCTTGAAGTTGTCCCACGGATCACTGACACTGCATTTATTTTATTTTATTTTTATTCCTTCTTCTCTCTGGGTTTCATTTTGGGTAGTTCCTGTTTCTATGTCTAACAAATTTATTAATCTTTTCTCATGCAATGTCTAATCTGCTATTAATCCCAGTCCAAGGTATATTTTATTTTTGACATCTTCATTTTCATCTCTAGAAGTTGAGTCTGAACCTTTTTGTATCTTCCATCTTTAGCATGTTCCATCTTTTCCTAGCTTCTTGAACATATAAAATACAGTTTTATTGTCCTTATCTACTAATTCTATCATCAGTGTTAATTCTGAGTCAGTTTCAATTGACTGGATTTTCGCCTTGTTGTAGATAGTATTTTTTTATTTCTCTGGATGCTTGAAAATTTTGGATAAATGACCAGGCTTTGTGATTTTTCAATTTTTTTATGTTGTAAAGTACTGTATATTTTTGTTTTTCTACAGATCTTCTTGAGTTTTATACTGGATCATAATTGCATTTCAACTTATTTTGGGGGAGGAGGGTAAATTTGTGGCTGTTGATATCCATGATAAATTTAACCTCTTCAATAGTTAGCTTGGTACTCATAAACTTTCCATAATACCCTTAACCTTTTCACTAGACAATTTGTGACCAGGTTTGGTGGCTCACACCTATAATTATAACACTTTGGGAGGTCAAGGTAGAAGGATCTCTTGATGTTAGGAGTTCTGGACCAGCCTGAGCAAGAGCAAGACCCTGTCTCTACCCAAAATAGAAAAGGTATCCAGGAGTTGTGGCAGCTGCCTGTTGTCCTACCTACTGGGGAGGCTGAGGCAGGAGGATTGCTTGAACCCAGGAGTTTGAGGTTGCTGTGAGCTCAGCTGATACTATGGCACTCTACCCAGGGTGATAGAGTAAGACTCTGTCTCAAGAAGCAAACAAACACCACCACCACCAACAACAACAACAAAGAGAGAGCAAGAGAGAGAAAGAAAAAGAAAAGACTGCTATTCAACTTGTGCTGCTCTAGAATTAGGAGAATTGATCGCCACAACTATCTTCAAGTCACCCTATGAACTCTCCTTTGATCCTCACTTGTAGTATTCTGTTGTGACTTTTCACATTTGGAGGTGGGGAAGGTTTATACTACTACTGACGTTACAGTAAGCCCTCACTTAAAGTCATTAATAGGTTCTTGGAAACTAGGACTTTAAGTAAAATGATGAATAATAAAATCAATTTGTTTCTCATCAATATTTTAACAAATCAGTGTTGGAAAAACTATGTTATTTGAGGTCCTATTGTATGCCATTTTCCTTAAAGTCACAGTTTCCAAGAACTGATCAACAACGTTGACAGAGGACTTAACCGTACTTTATTCATCTCCTTTCACCTTTGCTTCTCTCCAACATAGTTATTCCCCCACCACTGTTCTAAGGTCTGCTCTGTGATTGTTAATGAGCATGGCTAAGGGCCTGCCTAGATTCAAACTCTGTGATACTATACTTGTAAGGTGCTTCATAGCCCCCTAAGGGCCCAAGAATATCTGGAGTGTTCTTTTCAATTAGAACATTTAAGGTGTCATTAAACCAAAAGCTAGATGTGGACAGGTTAATACAAAAGACGTGATCATAAGCAGGATTTTCCTAATTCTAGAGAAAAATCCCCTCTGCTTGTTTATGATACATCTATAAAAGATAGCATAATCATTATTTTTAGTAAAAATTGCAGCATAAATACATGTCATTTTCAAGTAGGTGCAAACCATGTTTCTTAGGGCAGGAATGAATTGGACTGGAGCATTTTCTGGATGTGGACTATTGAAATCTGTTCTAAACTGTTAAGAATTAGGTGACACAGACTTATTCTCTCTTGAAATGATTTCGTTGTATAATTTCCATGTGAGGAAAAAGGGATGGATGACAGTTAGATTTTTGTTTTGTTGTAAATGGAAATAGCATCTAGAGTGTGCCTGAGGAGAAATTGTTTATGAAGATCATCTTTACAAATAAAAACAAGATTTTCTTTGTGGTTTAATTCAATAGCAATTATAGCAAAATATCATTAACTCAGATATACTCATTTTCAATATGTGATCTTTTGGGCACAGTGGAAAGAAACTATCTTTTTCTAGAAAATGTCTTCTTCATGGTATTTTTAGATAATTCTTGTCACTGCAATTTGTTTAACCATTATATATAATTTTGTATTATTAGGTATCCATCCTTCTTAATCTCATTATGCTTGCCATCATCCCAGGCACCCATGCATCTAGGCAGTTTATTTGTGGCTCACGTTCTGAGCCAGATCTGCCAAAGCAGAAGCCCCAGGAGGTAACTCGGTAATGATCTTTTACATGTGTACAGCACTTTTCAGTTAACAAAGACTTTCATTTTTATTTAACTTAATCTCCAAATGGAGCTATTTTCCCCCATTTTACAGATGTGAATATTGAGGTTCAGTGTGGTAGTCATTAGTACGGTTCACCAAATGTTTTACTTCTCTTTCTTGCTATGCAGATGCTAACAGGGCATTTCCTGGCTCCTGTATGGTTGTGTGGAGCTAGATGACTGGTACTCACCATTGTGTGGCTAGTGGAAATGGCATGCATTACTTCTGGCTTGAGCATTTAATTATCAATGGCACACCCTCCACAGCTCTCTTATGCCTTTGCCACAAGGACTGGCAATGCTCACAGTAGTAGCTACTGGGTGGCTACGTTAGACATGGAACATAAGCTGCGCTGGTGTTTCCTAAGATGTCTTTCAGCTAACAGAGTTAAATTTTTCTGAAATACTCACTTTTTCTAAGCCATCAAATAATGAGATGCATTGTAAATATTCTGGAGTCAAATAGTATGCAAAATTGTCCAAATTATTTGGTAAAAAACCATGTTTTCTTCTATAAGAACTTGCAGTGTTAGTATTCTGCAGAACACATACTGGTAGGCGTTGGACTGGAACCCCCGCGTTTCTGTTCATGCATGTTTCTTCATCTTCCTGGTTTATAGCGCTCTGGTTAGACACATGGTTAGAGAAGTTGGGTGGAGGGCTAGAGGTAGTGTAGAGTTAGATTGAAGATCACTTACCAACAAGATCGGCATGAGCTGAAAAGAAGGGTGTCCAAGAGCAAGACCAGTTGTGGGTACAGGCAAAGTGAGAACAAGGAAGGGGGAGAGAAGGTCAGTGGCCTAGAGAAAGGGATAGCTGAGGAGCAGGCAAATGAGCCTACAAAGTACATGGGCAGTGGAAGAATCCATGGATGAGGCAGACTGCTGCCCAGGACGTGAATACGGAAAGGAAGAAGCAGAGACAGAGCCTTACGAACAGCAACTATAACAATCACAAAAGCTCACAATTAGAGAACTCACTAAGTGCTAGGCACTTTGATTAGTGTTTTACACATTTTATCACTTAATCCTGCAGGCATCATGAGTATCCTCACTTCACAGGTGAGAAATTGACAGTGTAAACACAAATATTAAGAAAGCGAGTTAGGATTTGAATCCATATCAGTCCAATTTCAAGCACTGTATTTTTACCCGCTATACTAATTCTCCACAGCTCATGAAGTCCATTTCTGATGACAGGTACTCTGTTACATTGGCTTTTCTCTTTCCTAGCCTAATTAGTAAGATTTGAGTGTATTAGCAAGGAAGTATCTAGAGCAGTATACCTGTGGGACATAATTTAGAAGATTCTCATGTTTGAGTAACCAGGTATTCTAGTTTTTTGTCAAAAGATATTATCCTTTGAAATAAGATTACTTATCTCTATAGTATAGATATAGATGATAATAGTCAGTAAATAAAAGACTTTCAGAACACACTAATGAATAGAATCACTTTCTAATATAAGGCAAAATTATTCTGATCTCAAAAAGAAACTCTAGTGTGGTTTGTGACAGAAGTAGAAAATAGTTGTGCACCAATCTAACTCTTGTACAGTGGGTTTTGGTCATTTGTAACTGGAGAAATGAATTTGAAACTTCTAAGCCTCTAGAAGAAGGTGACTTCTAATTCAGAAACTCCTTTTTTTTTTCTTGCACTTCTCAAAGATTGGATTTGGATCATTTTCCTTTACCCCAAAGCTTAGTTTCTATGATTAGGTCCACAGAGATCAAGTACTATATGAGTCATAAACTTTGAAATGAAAAGACCTGTGATTCACCTAGAATTTGTTGAGTAGATGAGTCAGTATATTGTTTAACCTGAGTGGCTAGGACACTTTTACCTTTCATTGCTAGTCATCTAGACACAAAAGTGGTGGTGAGATGCTGTTTTAAACTTTTTAATGCTTAGACTTTATTTTCTGCTGTTTGATTAGTCTCTCTCTCTTTCTTTTTTCTTTCGTATATCTCTGCAGGTTTGAAAACCTAACTGTAAACAAAGGCATTGATTAACTCAATGAGTCAAATCACTGGGTGTTTAATTATGAACTACTTGGAGATTGTTAAAAATTCATGCTGTCTTGTATTCGTGATGATACAGGTTTAAAAGTCATTAAGAAACAGCATGACTAGCTTAGATAATTAATATTTGGCTTGAAAAATAAAAACATTTCCATTATGAACAGCATGACCCATGGTCAATTATCTATCACACTTTTTTCCAAGTAAATGCCACAATCCAAATAGATTTATTATGAAATTAGCCATTCATTCAATAAGCATTTATTATTCTTAAATACTGAGTATCAGGAACTCTATCAGAAATGGTCAGGATACAGAGATGGCAAAAATTCTACCCTTACTCTCAAAGATCTTGTAATCTACCAGAGGAGATAACACCTCTGCACATAAAATGCCCTTTACCAGAAGATATATGTAGAAAATGAGTAATAAAAGTAACAAAGTAATTCAGGAAAAGAATATCTTACTTTTACTGGAGAAATATAGGAAAAGCTTCAGAATAAAGAATTTTGAGAAGCAATAAAGAACAGAGAAGGAATGATTAGAAAGCACAAAGTCATGAAAGATAAGGTACATTCAGGGACTGAAATTAAGATATTTTAACAAGCAGGAATGAATGACATAGGGCAGTGCCTCCCAAACTCTATCATTTGTAAGAATCACTTGAGGTCTCATAGTCAGTACTATGATGTAGATTATAAAGGGTTTTATAAGAAGGTGAGGTCACGAGCACTGGAGTGGTCAGAGAATGGAAGATTGAGAATTGGAAGCCAGTCATTTCAGCATTGGAGGATGTTGAACCTGCCCACGGAGGAAGTCTAGATCAGGGTTTCTTAACATTTTTCTGCAGGATCACGGATCCCTGTGAAATCCAGTTAGAGTAGGGAGTCTTGAACTCAAATAAATACACAGAGGCACATATAAACACAATTTGATATAAACTTACAGAGGTTTCTGGACCTCTGAAGCTTGTTCATTTCTTCCTTAGATTAGAAACCCTGCTTCTAAAGAGAAAAAAAAGGTGGTAGTATAAATCATTGAAATAAGAATCAAGGAGGCCCCAGAGAGGTAAAAGGAGAATCCTATGCATTTCAGTAGATTGCCTGAGCCAAGGAAAAAGAGAGTTTCTAGAAAAAAAGGTCAACATTGTCATAGTTCATAGTTCAATGAGGAAGAGCATATTGGTTCAGGCAAAGTCAAGATTGATGTGCAAGAGAAATAATTGAGTAGCATGTTGAGAACATAAACTCTACTAAGACAGTTCAGAAGTAGACAATGAGGAAGTAGAGTTGGGGAAAAAGAAGGATTATAAAAAAAAGAGATAGTGGAAAAATGGGTAAGGTAGGTAGGAATTCTAGGGTGAATAAGAAGAAAGTAGAGGAAGCTTGTGTCAGTAAATTAGGGTGTGAACTTGTCAAGTAAGGAGGGTGGGTAGAATTGGCAGCTTGAGAAAATGTTGGAATTAGGCACCGTGAACATAGGGAGTCCATAAGAGATGAAATCAAGATTTATAATAGATAACTTTTTTTTTAATAATAGATAACTTGATATATTACTGATGACAAAACGTATGGTGCTTTTGAGTTTGCACATTTCTCTTTGCCAAGTGTTCCTCAAGAAGTGACCATTTATACTTGAGATGGTTCATCACAGGACTGAATTCTTGAGACAAAATGCTGGGCATATCTGCCCCAAGGTATAATCCCATGTAACTGTAAGCCTATTTTTTTTCTAAACAATTTTCCAAGAGTGGTTACTTCGCCCATCAGATGAAATCTTCCCGTGGAGAGGCAACATCATCTGTACAGTTGGTCCACGGGAGAGAGCCATTGACAGTGAAATAAATCTAAAAACTTCATTGAAATTACTGTACATACATGCATATGGGGTACAATTTCATATTATAATGTGCATGTAAATCATGAGGATCAGATAGCCAATCAGCAGGAATTTGAAATATATAATGGTTATTGACAAACCACCCAGTGTAGTGATAACAGTCCAGTTTGGAGCATCTGAATATAGGCAGATTGCTGTTTCCTCCAATTTCTGGGTAACAGTCTAAAGTTCTTAAGGGGGAAGTGATGTAGGTCAAGAGGAATAAAGACTGATCCAGGCTAACATGATAAAACACAAACATGTGTTTCAGACAAAATATTTTGTTTGTGACTGCCAACATTGTGAATGGGTTTGTAAGATGGATTGAAATGTAATAGCTACCTCCACGGTAGGCAGTCCCGAAGTCATCCCATTCAATTCTCTAAGTTCTAATATATGGTGCCCATGGAGATTACAGGCAGAAAGCACCTAGCAGAGGGCCTGGTCTGCACAGGAGGTTCTCAGGGAGGGCAGTTTCTCCTTTCTCCTTTCTCCTTTGTAGTTGATGCTTACAGAAAGGGTGTGTTGCTGTGTTTATAATAGCACAGTGAATCCAGCCTTAGCAATTAAGGCTTCTACCTCCAGTAAAACTTACATTTAATTTTAATTCATAAATAGTTAGATTTTTGAGCATCCACATGAATTTTGTCGACATTTGTCCACATTACAAAAACGCAACACCAGATGACACATTTTGGCACTGTAATTTGAGAGACAGAGAATTGTAATGGGGAGTTGGCAGAGGTGTGTATCTGCATTACTAGCTTTTTGTAGCGTTCTGTGAAGCTCTGAAAGTCATCATTTCTCCTAAGCTGTGAGAAAATGGCTGGATTCTCTAAGATGCCAATATTAAACCATCATCAATTTATCCAGGACTGAGAATACACAAATCAATCATCTATGGCATTTGAATAAAATAACTAAGCTACAGAGCTATAACATATGGGGTCCTAGCCTCCCAACCACTCAGTTGTTACGTGTAATGTATGCTCAACACCATCTCTATCAGAAAACATTTTCTAGAAACCTAATTGCCCTTCTGGGGTTATTTTAAGAAGAGAAGGGTGTGGAACCCAAGCCTTTGAAGAGGAAGACATGAACTCTGAAGCCTTGGAGATCACAAATTCTGCACAGTGCCAATGGAGCCCCCCAACAGACAGCAGAAGAAACATGTTCAGCCATGCATGACTGCCCAGTCACGCATATGGCAGGAGCAATTTCCTCATTTGACATCTTCCCTCCTTTGGAATATCTCACAATCAATCAACCACTGTTTCAAGGGCCTATTATGTGCAGGGCCTCATGCTTGCATCAGTGGTGATCTACTCAACAGGCTGAAAAGACAACACAGAGGCCTCTGCTCTAACTTGCCTTCCTTTAACTAGAATTTCCTACATTTCTGATAAAATGATCGGGGGGTGGCAATGGGGGAGAGGGCTTCAATATTTTCTTTAACTGAAGGATAGACACAAGGAAAGCAGAATCTTATCATTAAAAATCTCACATTAAATTTCAAATGTTCTTTGTAGGATCGAGTCAGTTTTATGTGCAGCAAGTTTTTGCTCTTAGGGTAAACTCTATGATACGACATTTGAAGAAGGGGGTGAGAAGTAACTTACCGGGTTCAAAAAATGTGGTAGCATACTGATTGTGACACGTGAGCTGCTATCCCTCCATGACCCTTTCTGGGTACATGTGTAGTACTGCACTTCTATCCTGTCCTCTTTATTGTCACAGGGGAAGGATGCTGCTGCAGAAATGAAAAGGAAATGAGAACCAAATTCATGGCTTCTGAATTTCTAGTGCTAAGATCTAACAGGTCTAGTTACGGGGCCTGCCTGAATCAACCTCCTTACCCACTTCTTTGATACATATACTCTGAGGGGAAGTGTAGCATCATCAGGACATGACTGTCACAGCCAGGCCACATAAATGCAAACCCTAATGCCAGCATATGCTGGCTAGGTGACGTTGAATGATGCCCTTAACCTCTTGGTGCCTCAGTTTTTCTGTTTGTAAAATAAATGGCGATAACAGTAGCTAGTACCTTCCTCACTGGGTTATTCTGAGAATTAACTACTGCTATATAAATGTTAGCCATGGTCATGTTAGGTGGGCGGAGAAAGTTAACAGACTCAACAGTGTGTAGCTCTGAGACTGGCGATAGAAGGAAGGTAGGAATATGGAAGCTGCGGGCAGGTTCTGTGGTATCAAAAGCAGACACGACTCGTATTGCTCTTTGCAGGTAGCAGACTAGGCAGTAGTGAGCTTCAGAGAGATCTTCCTGAAAGCCTTGCATGGCTCAGGAGAAACAGATTCGAAGTGGATAGGGGTGTCCCTAGGCTGATGATACAAAGGAAGCGTGTCAGTCTCCCTTAGCCCCAAAGCAGCAAGACAGAGCAGCTGGATGGTTTTCCATCCAAAAAAGTGGAGTCTGGGGCTGGGAAAGAGCCAGGGTAGTAATAGGGCCTCCAGCGGGGAGTGAGGGACAGAGCAGTGGCAACCTGCATGGTTGTGCTATGGTTTGAATGTTTGTCCTGTCCAAAACGCATGTTGAACTTTTTTCTTCTTTCTTTTTTTTTTTTTTTAATAATAGCTGTGTACATTAGTGCAATCATGGGGTACAGTGTGGGGGCTTCATATACAATCTGAAATATTTTCATCCAACTGTTCAATGTAACCTTCATGGGATTTTCTCGTTTATTATGTGAAAACATTTGTGTTCTGCATTTAGTAAGTGTCACCTGTCCCTTCTAAGATCCACCAGAAGTGTGATCCCACCATTTACCCTCTCTCCACCCACCCTCCGCCTCCCCTTGCCTCTCTTACCCCTTTCCCTGTCTTCTTGTGCTATAATTGGGTTGTAGCCTTCAAATGAAAGCTATAAATTAGCCTCATAGTAGGGCTATATACATTGGATACTTTTTCTTCCATTCTTTTTTTTTATTATTTATTAAATCATAGCTGTGTACTTCAGTGCAATCATGGGGTACAGTGCGTGGGCTTCATATACAATCTGAAATATTTTCATCCCACTGTTCGACATAACCTTCATGAGATTTTCTCGTTTATTATGTGAAAACATTTGTGTTCTGCATGTGAACTTTAATTGCTATCGTGAACAGTATTAAGAGGTGGGACTTTGAGAGGCGAGTAGGCCATGACGTCTCCACCCTCAGGGTGGGATTAATGTCATTATAAAAGGACAAGTTGACTTCTACATTCTGCTATGTGAGAATGCAACAGTCGTGAGACTGGATGCTGGCACCTGACCTTAGACTTCCCGGCCTCCAGAACCTGGAGAGAAGAAATTTCTGTTCTTGATAAATCACTCAGTCTCAGGCATTTTGTTATAGAAGCACAAAACAGACTAAGATAGGATGGTGCCTGCTGATGACCAAATGCACTTGAACCTGGAACACAGTGGGAAGTGGAGAGAGAACTCCTCTATCACCTGACGGAGACAATGTATTTCTGCCACTTAGCAAAATGAGGGCCAGCAAGAAAAGGAATTAAGTTGATTTATTGAAAAATAAGTCACTCGTTTTGTCTACCTGCATTTAATTTAAGGCCTTGAGATTCATAACTTAGTCACATTTACTGATTTAACAGTCACAACCATACTATGCAGTAGGTAGCATTGTCTTTATTTTATAGATGGGGAATGTGAAGCTGAGCAAAGCTGAGTAACTTAACTAAGGTTACAGGGCTAGCAAGTGACTGAGCTAGAATCCCAACCAGGTCTCTGAGGTCAAAGACCATGCCTGATCTTTCTACTCTGGTTCTCTGCTTCACAGAGCTCTGAGGGACTGTATGAGTCTAGATCTCAATAAAGTAGGACCAAGTTAGTCCCCATTGAATGATGTGGAACCCACTATAGAAGGCCTGGCAATCAAGTTTGCAAAGTGCTAGAAAAAGTGCTGTATGCCTCAGTGCTGAATCTCACTGTGGTCACCTTTGAAGTCCTCCCCTTGGGAAGCTCTGCACTGGTGCCAGTGCCTAGTCCACCCTTCAAAGCGATTTTGGAACTCGTTTTTCTGGAATGGCTTTTAAAGCTGTCTTGGTATAGCACACAAAAACACACAACAACAATAATGACTGTCACTCTGCAAGACACCGCCACATGTCAACACAAACATAGCCGTGAAACACTGATATACCAAGGTTATGAAACCTTACAAAGCTGTTTTACAGAACTGGTCACGTAAGCACACAGTGACCAGTTCATGAACTTAATTGTTGGGCCTTGTATGCATTCTGCTGGGCCTCCTTCTCTGCTCAGAACTTGAGCAGATCCATCCTATGTACCAGAATAAACCTTCCAGCCAGGGTAATTACCTCAACCCTGCTAGCCTTTCGATGCTCACCTGGCGAGTTTCCCAGAAAAAAAAACAAGGAGGGTCATTTCATTGCCAGAAAAGGAGCTCGATAACACTCATTCAAGCTATTTTCACATGGTGTTATTTCTTACTGTATGAAATAAATATGTCAGGCATCATACCCTCAGTGACAAGAAATCTCCAAGAATATCTTGGATACTGTTGTTGAAAGAAGATTTAATCCAAAGATTGGTGTGTCATTGGAACAAAGGTACTTTAAACCCTTAAGACTGTAATGGTTTTGTCACCTAAACTCTGTGCTGCCTTTTAATTCAAATCCTATAATTGATTTATATCTTCATAGGCTATTTTGCCGCACCTCTGTCTCACCTTTAATGTGCCTTCTTAAATCTATCTTCTACCGATAGTTTTCTATTTTAAAGTACAAAAATGATAGTTCACAATTAATCAAAAGAGATCCAGGATTGGACAGAAGAAATAGCCAGCTATTACACTGATTGGGAAACAAAGGAAATCTAGTTCCAACCCTGCGCTAATAATTAGAGGCCACACTACAGTGAACCCCAGGAGGTACAGTGCAAGCATCGGAGGGCATGACCGTGCTGGGGTTTGGTTGCTTGGTAGGGAAAAGGCCCCCGGTAGAGAGCCATTATTGGTGTCAAGTTTAACTTATTCCCATCAAGCTTTACAAAACTGTCTAAGCCACAGAATTTAAATGCTTTGTAGAAGCACACATTATACAGGATGTGCTTTTATTTATAAAAATCTCCCCTACTTATGCAAAGAATATTGAATCTTATTTCCTTTCTATGTTTGGAATTTTGGCTGAGCTTATTTAAATCTTTACTGACTTATCTTTTAAGCAGTATCTCATCTGAATGCTTTCATTGCCTAATGCTAATATTACAGCTTTTCTTGATGCTTTCAGTTTCACTTTGCTTCTTAGTAGGGTATGTCACCAGGAATAGGTGATCACAGAAAAAATAATGCAACATGGGGTTGAGATCCACAGACAAATGTTATTTTGTGTTTTCTCTAGATGATAAGACTGTCTCCACAGATCTGAAGACCCAAGACTGAGCAGGCATTCTTCTCACTTTCTGAGTACAGTAGAACGGAGTCAACTTCTGATTAACCACATGTACCCATATCCTCTTTGTGCATTGTTTGCATTAATTTTTAATCCCTCTTTCAGCTTCAAACAGCCCCATTCAGTCTTCTTCCAATTTCTCCCCATTGATTGGAATTATTTACATTCTCATTTGCCGGGAATACTGATTTATTGTAAAAATATATATAACTAAACCCGAAAGGTAGGCTCAATTAAAAGAGAAAATATTCTAAGCTAAGATGGAGTATGCTTCCAAAGCCAAATATAAATAACTTTGAGGTTTTTGGACTTCCTGAGTTTTCTGCACTACAATTCACCCCCCCCCCTTTATGGATTATCGAGAGTTGGCTGCAATTTCCATTTGATGTTGAATCATGCACATATAAGCCGACATAAGCCAAGAAGCATGTACATCTTCCATATGGAGCTGTTATAGAAATTATCCAGCTGATGCTGAAACAGTGAAAGTAAGAAGCTGATCTTGCTGTAAGAGTGAAAAAAATGTAAAGATAAAAGGCAAAAGTATAGAAAAAGTTGACCTCCATTTTCTTAGTTTTCCTATGCTACTCACTATTCTATTTTTCAAATACAAATGGCTGACAGACATAGAGATTTGGGTGACATTCATGAAAAGTTGTATTCTAGAGGGAAGAGCAGGACGGTTTTTTCAGCACAGGTGCACATGTTTGTATCCCTCTGAATAACTGGTCATGGTAAACCAAGTGGGCTATATTTGTACCATGGTGAAACTTGCAAACCATTCTTCAGGTATCTGTGTAAACTTCACATGCCCTTTCTCAGACTCTTTTTCAAAATGAAAAAAGCAAATCTGTGTATTTGAGAAAAATACTGAGAAAAAGATGCTCTGTCTTAACAAGTAACTTGCTAAGTCTAGAAAGATTTTTCCTCTTGGTGAGTAAGCATCATATTTTTGTATAATTATACAAACCTAAAAAACAATAAGGTCACATTCATCCTAGAGGAATTTGGAAATTGATATTGGTTGTAAATGTCATTTAAATGGATTCTTACTTCTTGACCCTGGGTCTTTTTTAGTAACTTTTTGAATTCTCAATAAGGTACAGTCACCTTTGTATTATTAGGGAAGATAATAGTGGAGTCTGTTCTTTCTATCTTGGTTTCATATAATTTTACCCAGCTACATAATTGAAATAATAAGGGCTGGATTTTTCTTACATTATCTGTTAATCTTTCTTTTATAAGTAAATAGTGTTACAACTATGCTGTTGGTAAATTAGCTCTTGCTTTTGATCATGCTACAAGGTAACTGCTAAGTCCATGTCCAACCAGAAAAAGAAATGGGAAACAGCATAAGAATGAGAAAACAATTTTTTTACTGAACAGAAACAGTGGGCTAGGACATGTGATGTTAGCTCAATTCCTCTGAAATAATGTTCCCAGGTGAAACACAGATTTGAGACTTCAAGTTTATTTAGCGCAAGATATGTATAAACTACTCAGAAATACATCATTTCAGAAACCTGAACCACAAGGTGGTCTCTAAAACAACCTGAGAAGATGGAAAAAGCAGTGGATGAAGACTCAGGAAACCTGGAGCCAAGCCCTGCTGCTTTCACTAAGAAGCCGGGGGACTTTGGAACAGTCACTTCCCTTTTCTGAACCCAGGTTGCTAGTCTGCAAAGATTCATGTGAGGACCAAATCAAAGATTTTTCATGTGAGGATAAAATCAAAGAGTTTTTCAAACAATAAAATACCAGAAACTTGTATTAGAGTCTCATTACTGAAGAAGTGTATTGCTATTCTCCTAAGAAAATGAGGGAACCATTGGTTGTTTACCTTTATGTCATGTGTAACATACGATTTGTTGTTTAATAACTATAGAATGTTTATATTTCACTAGGAAGCCAGCTGGCATGGTTTACTCGGAAGTCAAAAGAGATAAATAAGGAGAGGGATCATAGTAGAATGAGTAGTGGAAGGATTCGCAAGTGTTACATGTTTGTAGTTATACCCAAACCAGTCTCCATGTTCAATTTTTCAGTTAGGAAAAGTGGTTTTGTTCTTTGAGCTTCTATTTGGATGCACTGTTGTTCCCCAATCCAAATACCCTCATCTGAAACTGTATAAGTCATTAAAAGCCTTTACATTTCAGTGCCTAGAATATGCAGAGCATGCTCTGGGCATTAGCAGTGACACTCAAGAAGGAACCAACTCATTTTCTGTACTCATATTTTTTTTGGTGACACAACGTCGAAATGACATTCTCTGGCAGTGCCTTTGGCTCAAAGGAGTAGGGTGCCAGCCCCATATGCTGGAGGTCGCAGGTTCAAACCTAGCCCCCGGCCAAAACACTGCAAAAAAAGAAAAAAATTATGTTCTCAGTCTCTTAATCCTACAGGTCAGACAATGTCACCGACTCCAAGCACTGAGCATGTAGCAGAGCATTCAAGTTATATAGGCTGTTCCTTGCATGCAAACTCCCCATACTTCCTCTGAACACCCCATGGCATCTTTCCAAAAACTCATGCTTTGTAGGTGTGGCTTTGCACCACTTCTTTAAGCCCCATGGGCATAAGTACAACAGACTGATCAGAATGAGAAAAACCTTTGAAAGTCCATATTTCCGTAACAGCAAGTATTAGTAAAGTGTCATTGACAAATACAGTTATTTAGGAAGCAATTAGACTGGAGGTATTCTTGTATATCTTTTCTAGAACTGCTAGTGTCAACTATTTTGGAACCATTGGTGCACATTTTTGGTGAGGAAATTCAATAGCCATTTCCAATTCCCTTCTCCCCTGCTGCTTATAGATATTGGAAAGCTAGGTATTTGCAGCTACGTTTGGCCAAGATCTACTTAGGACATGGGGAAATGCTTGTGGTATTCTGATAACAAGACATGTGTGTCTTTTCCTTTTCATTCCTCCTGCTAAAATGCAGACATCATGTCTGAAGATATAGCACCTTTCATGTGACCATTGGGCGATGAGACCTCACCACAACATACAGACAAAAAAGCCAAAATGTTGAGTATAGCAGAGTAGAGAGATGGAATGAACCTGAATTCTTGAGGACATAGTTAAGTAATCTTCCCACTTTCTAGATTGGCTTACTCCATGCTTCTTTTAAGTTAGCAAATATCCTTGTAGTTTCAAATAGTATTCATCAGGTACTAGTTATTTTCAGCAAAAGCATTCCCATTAAATATATAACGTAAGCTTATGTGACAGTTTTAGCAAGGTAGAGTGTACTTTCTCTTATCAATATATCTATGGCTTCTATCCCTTGGATTGTCAAAAAAAATTTTTTTTAAGTATATTTGGAAAAGTATGACTGTAATTTTTTTCATTGGACATATTTTATACCTAAAACGTAAATTGCTCATTTTACCTCAAATTTAAATTCTTATATTTTTATGTCTATTGAATAATATCACTGTTTCTTTTGTTTGTTATCTTCCATAAAGGGGAGGAAAGGTAGTATCTTCCATGTTGAAAGGAAAAGCACCCTCTAATCTCTTAAAAAAAATTGACATCAGGTAGCTGATAACAATGCCTGCATTATAATGACCTGCCTCATAATATGGCCTATGAAAAATTTTAAAAAGAACAAAGAAAAAGACAATTAATATGAAAACCATGCACTTAGGATAGTTTGAGGATAGAGAACGGCCAAATTTTAAGATGACTGTGAGTGAACTGAATGTGGACCAAGTCTCTTCTCAGAATGTTTTCTCATGGTCCTGGCCTTCACTACAAGTAAGGCTCTGTGGAAAGCAAAGGCAGACAAAACCAAAAACAAACAAACAGACAGACACTTCAGGGAAGACAAAGCAGGGAAGCTAGCAAGGATACTAATATTTTTTTTTTAATCCACTACCATAAAGCCTAAGACCACTCTAAATCTGAAAAAAAAAAAAAAAAAAAAAAAACTAATACTAAAAGAAGTTTCTAGACAGATCAGAACATGAACCATAAGGGCATAATTTCACATAATACACAGTGTGAAAGACTACACATGGTTTAAAGGGTCATGCCCCACTTTAACAGGCAGGCGTGACCTAAAAGAACAGGCCTGATATAAGAGAAGGGCCTTCAAAATACATAGCTTTTGAGGGGACGAAAAAAGACAAGAAGGAAGAGAACAGAACCACTTGGCAATTGGGTAGTTAAGAATTCAAAGGAAAAGGGGGACAATTTAGAGACCTGCATGACAAAAGAGAACCACAAATGTCTTCATACAATAACTAAGAAAATGACATGATGGCTATGTCAAATAGTTTATGAAAATGTTTCAGATTGTATATAAAACCAGTACATTGTACCCCTTGATTGCACTAATGTACTCAGCTATGATTAAACAATAAAAAAAAAGAGAACCATAAAACTTAAACACAACCACCACCATCACAACCAATAGCAACAATAGTAACATTAAAAAACAAAAAAGAGAGAGAGCTATGGCAGAAAGTTAGAAAACAAAATGTCATACGTGTGAACTGAGGAAATTCATACTCCTCATAAAACCATGAAACATTAAAAAATGTAAGTCATTAAAAAATGTAATGCCAAACAGAGGTAAATAAATTTAAACAGGCTCTTGAGGGTATTAAAACTATCCTGAGTCAGAAAGACAAAACTAGGAGTAGAAATGGACTAAACACAGGGAGAAATAAAAAGAGTACTGAGTGAAATTTTCAAATAAATGGAAGAAAAAGGCAAAATAATCTCATAAATGATGAAAAAATTACAAGGGACCCAAGGGAGAGCAAATACTCAGAGTGTCCCAAAACTTACCCCTAAAGTCAACATACATTGAGAAAATGGGAAATTGTAATTAAATGTACCATTATTTACAAACTAGTCATTGCTAAATTTGACTAAGAGTTGGCCAATATGTAGAGATTTTTTTGTAACTATTCTATAAAATCTTCTAATGACTATTTTGTAAATTAAGGTATATTTAGCTAAAAATTTTCCCTGTGTGTGGTAACTTTATGGGCAACCTTTCAATTCCATGTCTTGAGCTATCCTTTGAGTTTAAAATCCATGGGGGAAATACGTTTTTAACATTCAAGACCTTAAGGAATTCTGTATTCATCAGCTCATTTTGAAGAATACACTAAAGTAAGATAAATTTCATCTAATCAAGCTATGTCTATGAGATTTCTGCCAAAAGACTGACGGTGAGTATATTGATATATGTGTACATGCATACATACAGCTAAGACAAAAAATAGAAATGAATGCAGCATGTTAATGCACTGAAATTATGTGTTGTGATAAAGTGGAAGTAATGCAACTAAAATTGGGATGAGGAAGGTGATAAAAAAAAAGAAAAAAACAAAGATAACTACTTTGTAAGCAATAGGTGTGTGTTAAAGAATCCAAGGGGGGATAATCACAGATGAACCAAATAGTAAAAGATTAAATAAGAAACTCAAGTATGAAGTGCAAAAATACAAACCTTCCTA
>CAUYRH010151780.1:0-25360 GCA_963574655.1 Perodicticus potto
AAACAAGCAAACCAAAAACTTTACAGGATAAGATTGGGGGAAAAAAAATTACTATGGGTAGAAACACTAGCAAAAATTGAAGTCTAATTGTTGAAAAAGGCAACAATGAAAAATTATATTTAAACTAGAAAAATGAAGCAATTAAAAAAAGAAAAGAAAAATCTTTAAGGAAAATGTTGAAATTAAAAATAAAACAACAGTAATGAAAACAAACAAACAAACAACAACCACAACAACAAACACAAAACAAAACTGAGGAACAAAGCAGTATATATATCTTGCTGATATTGTCTGGGCAAGAGGTGATCTTCTGGGGTATGATATGTTAATCGCAATGTTGATACGGGTGAACAAAATGAAGACCAGAGGCCTCTAATGATTTCTCAAACCCCATAGGGTGGAGAGCGTAAATCCCCCTCAGCCTGTTTAGAAGGCACTTTAACTTGCTAACTTGGGCTAAGCAGAAGCTTTCCCAGGAAAGCACTTGTCTCTGGGATCACCCCTTAAGTGGCTATGCACTTACCCAGTGTGCCAAAACCGGTCTCCTGAATTCATTGAATTCTTGAGACAGCTTTTGAAATGCTCCTTGAATTTCTAATTCCAGCTTTACCTCTATTCTATTGATCTTATTTGCAATCCAAATTCCGAATTCAGTTTCTGACGTCTCAGCTATCTGTTTATGAATGGGATCTTCAGCTGTGTCTGCCAAATTGTTCCTTGGGGGGGTTGATCTACTCTGCATTACCAGAGTTTTCTCGCTGATGCCGCCCCATGATTATTTTACGCTGTTTGGCTAGATGAGCAGATAAGGAGAAGTTAGGTTGGGGGCTCCAGGAGTAGTGATTGGCCAGTCCTTTGCCCAAAAGATGGGACTAGTGTCTGTACCTTTTACCCTAGAGCTTTGCCAAGGACCCATACAGTGCTACTGCCTGAGATACTGGGGACCTTCTTGGTGTGGTGGGGCTAAATGGCCCTGTCTTGTTATCAGCTGATCTCTGTCCTATCCTCGTAAATCATTTACCCAGGTTGATGTCTTAGCTGTGGAGAAATACCAGCAATTAAGTCACCCTGCCCCCCACAGGCAACAATTGGAAAAGGAAAATCAAACCTTCCCACAACCACACACCCAAGGTACCACTTTGGATAGTCCTCAGGTGATTGGCCCTGTTTAAGAGGTCCAAATTAATTTTCCCAGTCAGCACCAGTCTCTAGTGGGAGAGTTCAAATGGTCTCCAGCAACTAGAGAGCAGGAGTCTGCTGGCAGCTGAAGTATGACTTGCTCCAGTGCTCCGTTATGTCAGAAGGACCCACACAGCAAATAAATTTGGTTGATGCCTCCTTCCCCACCTTGCACCTCTGTCACAGCCAGTCACTGGTAACCTCACAGGGCTGTGACCCAGATCCCTCCAATGAGCAGATGCTCCAGGTGTTTGCGCCTGCCTGGGTAAGAGGGAGATCTATGTCTCCTCAGCCAGGTTACCACTCTCTGCCACTATCCAGCAGGGGGAGATGAAGCCTGACAACCTCAGGTGCTTAATGGGGGCTGGGATGGTTCACTCAGTTCCAGCCCTGCCCCTGATTGATGTTGCTGACAGAACAGAACAACTTTGCAGAATTTGTTTCTGTCATGGCTATGTTCCCCTGCAGATCAGATGCTGTTTGAGTTCACAGGAACTAGAACTCAGCCCTGTCTGCTGCTGCCCAGTCTTGGCTCCATTTTGTGTTGGGGCAGAGGCAGTCAGAGCTCACACTCAGCTGTCAGTTCCAGTTTCTGCCTGCCTGCCTGCCTTTGTCTCAGCTATGATGCCCTGAGGGCCAGGTGTGTCTGAAGCTCAGTGAAGCAGTCCTCTGGGTCAGCCCTGCCCTGGGAGTCTGCTGTCTCTGTGAGCACGTATTCAAGTCCCCATGCTCTGCCCAGGCTGGTGCTGCCTCAGGCATACCTTTTACTCACAGGGTCTGTGTTTCCGTCGCAGATCTGTTCCACCAGTGGCTGCCACTGGAGAAGATGCCCAGCTTCCTCTGGTGGTCCAGAGAGACTGGGAGTGTCCTTTCAAAATATCCCCAGGGGTGTGAACCCTTTTGTTCCTGCCACTGTGGCTGCTGCTCTGTGCCTTGGGGCACCGCCTCTCCTGTATGGTTCTCTCTCAGTTGACCATCTTCTCTTTACTCCCGTGCCAGAGAATCAGCACAGATCCCTAACGGCCCAGACCCTGTCCACACCCCTCGAGAAAATGCCCAAGAATCTGGACTCAATGGGGGACAGGCTTCCAGACCTTGGGGTGAGAGTGGAGGGATGTGCTGGGAGTTCAAAATTGCAGGTACAGAATATATACAGTTTTATACAGTTTTATGCCTGGCAGGAGAGTGCCATGGCACCCTAGTAGGGGAAGGAGGTCCGGTTTTTAGAGGGTCTCTCCTGTGGGATAAAATGGGAAGATGAACTCTGCTTATTTGTTTGTTTGTATGGAGTGTACTGCGAACCATTCTCATGGGGGAGGGGACTCCTGTCTGCTTGGTGATGGATTTTGTACCTTTTGTTTGTATCCTTGGGGTCGTAGTTCACCTCAGTGGGGTTGATGTGCTTCAACTTTCTTTCTTGGCTCAGATCCAAACCATCGGCTTTCTTGCTAAACTTCTGTCCTTTGACTCTCCTTCTGGACAGGAGCCTCTGTGGAAAACTGGCTCCAGTTGGCCATCTTGCCTCTGCCCCCCCCCCCCGGGTTTTAATAATTTATATGTAAACTTCAAATGAGCAGCTTTTTATTACTTATTCTTAGTGAATTTGTGTTCTACATGGAAATTAATTCTGAGAACTCACAGTTAAACAGGAAGCCTGGACATGAGTGGACTCAACTATCCCCTGTCAACTGGAGAAACAGTGATTTGGTATGGGTTGAGGTGTCTCTAACCCTTGTTACGGTACATCAACATCTTCCTGTATATAGATTAGAAACAAATATTAGGAGCACACAAGTTGTACCAGTGAAGGTACAGAACTTTCATGGATTCAATTCTGTACTTTGCTATGACCACTGGGAGATTTTATTTGTATTCAAAACAGTGATGCGGGCCCGGCACCTGTAGCTCGGTGGCTAGGGCACCAGCCCCATACACTGGAGCAGACGGGTTTGAATCCAGACTGGGTCTACCAAACAACAATGACAACTACAACCAAAAAATAGCTGAATGTTGTGGCGGGCACCTGTGGTCCCAGGTGCTTGGGAGGCTGAGGCAAGAGAATCACTGAAGCCCAGGAGTTTGAGGTTGCTGTGAGCTGTGATGTCACAGCATTCTACCGAGGGTGACATAGTGAGATTCTGTCTCAAAATAAATAAATAAATAAACAAATAAAAAAAATAAAAACTATGATGCACTGCAACCCATGAGGTATATTATTTGTTTTCAAGTGTAAATTTTATTTTATTTTTTTGGAGACAGAGTCTCACTTTGTTGCACTTGGTAGAGTGTCATGGTGTCATAGCTCACAGCAACCTCAAACTCTTGGGCTCAAGTGATTCTTTTGCCTCAACCTCCCCAGTAGCTGGGATTACAGGTGACCACCACAACACCCAGCTATTTTTTGTTTGCTTAGCAGGTCCAGGCCAGGTTTGGACCCACCAGCCCTGATGTAGAGGCTGGTGCCCTAACCACTGAGCTATGGATCCTGAACCTCAAGTGTAAATTTTAGTTCATATGTGAACTATCGGACTGAATTCAACTATCTTTAAAATGGAAACTTTAAAAAAAATTGTTCATTGACACTGAGCGTGGTAGCTCACACTTATAATCCGAGCACTCTGAGAGGCTGAGGTGGGAGGATTGCTTGGGCTCCGTAGTTCAAGACCAGTCTGAGCAAGAGTGAGCCCTTCTCTCTACTAAAATCCCCCAAACTATAATTATCTGGGCGTTGTGATGGGCACTTGTAGTCCCAGCTACTAGGGAGGCTGAATCCAATAGTTTGAGGTTGCTGTGAGCCAGGCTGATGCCACAGCACTATAGCCTGAGTGACAGGGGGAGACTCTGTCTCCCCCTGCCAAAAAGTTGTTAATTGTTTTAACACTAAAGAATGAAGAAAGATAATAAAATGTATCATCATCATTTTACAACATCTACTTAACGTCGACCCAAATTGTACTATTTACAGATATTTCAGTTTACTTACTGGACAGTTATTTACATAAAATAGTATTAGACATTAACCAAATATTCAGTGTCTGTATTTATTTCATGCTTGTTTATTTCATGATTATTGATGAAGATGAGTTTCTTTTACAGGAAGAGTTAAGTTAAAAAATGACAGAGAGGCTCAGCGCCTGTGGCTCAACGGGCTAAGGTGCCAGCCATGTACACCTGAGCTGGTGGGTTCGAATCCAGCCTGGGCCTGCCAAACAACAATGACGGCTGCAAACAAAAAATGGCCGGGCGGGGCGCCTGTGGTCCCAGCTACTTGGGAGGTGGAGGCAAGAGACTCGCTTGAGCCCAGGAATTGGAGGTTGCTGTGAGCTATGATGCCATGGCAATCTATCCAGGGTGACAGCTTAAGGCTCTGTCTCCAAAAAAAAAAAAAAAAAAAAAAAAAAAAAAAGAAAGAGAGTGCTGTTCTGCAAACCGCCCACCAGGAGACGCTGCTTCCAAGTAAAGGCCCGCCAGGATCCCACGCAGGGTGCATCTTCCTCAAATCTAGCTCTGCTTAGGGGAGGCACCTCAGGATGTCTCCCCTTCCAGCCTGGAGCATGGCCCAGGTTTCCCCGTCATCTGCAGGCCCTCACCCATCCCTTGCAGTCCTGTCCACCCCCCTCCTGTGTTCCTCCGACACAGCCATGCTGAATCTTACTTCTGGGTCTTTCCATGTGCTGTTCCCTCTGCCTGGAATGTCCATCAGAAAACTCATCCTACACTTTAAGAGCCCCAATTTCCCCTGGGGGCATATTACTTAATTGCTCCGTGCCTCACTTCCTCTGATGGGTAGTCTGGACAGAGATGGTTTATTCAGGGAAAGTCCAGGTCCAGGAATCAGAAAAGCTGAAAGGCAGCGGGGAGCCACAAAGAATGTTTGAGCAGGAGAGTATCTTCAGATAGAAGGAGAGAAAGAGCCCTTTTTCTTTTCTGCCCTGGCTCTTTCCAGTTCTTAGGGGGTCTAACTTTGGTCAGCTCAGACCCTGTTCCTTGGGCTCCCAGGGGCTAGACCAGCAGGTCACCTCTCCTGCATGCCCTCCTGGCAGGGCTGTTTGCTCTGCCATGAACTCCCAGAGCCTGGGCCAGCCCATAGCACCTGTTCCCTGGGCAGACACTAGGTGGGGGGCAGCCCTGGAGGGAAAGCCACAAGTTGTGGGCTGGAGGCCCTGGGTGTCACTATTACGGAAGCACTGGTGACTCCCTCCACGGTGGAGGAGTTTGGAGTCCCCACGCGGCTGATGTGGCTCAGGCCAGACTCACTGGGGAGACAGCGGCTTGGAGGAGGTGAGCCCTGCGTTCAGGTGGAGGACTAGCTGGGTGGCCAACCTTCAGGGGGCCCTAGGGGACCCCATACCACTTCCCCCCATCTGTCTTAGCCCTTCTCTCTTTCTCCCCTACCCTCTGAACTCTCCCTTTTGTCTCTGGCTCTTGCTCTGTTTTTTTCCTTCACTCTGTTGCATCCCTCCTCCCTCTGCTTCTCTCTTTCTGTGCCTCCTTCTCTGTCTCTGGGAGTCTCTGTCTATATCTTCCCTGTCACCATTATCTCTGCTGCCCCACACAGCTCCTTCTCTCAGGGTGGGAGTAACAGGCTTCTGCCCCCTTTGAGGGTCCCCTCTTTCTTCTTGGGTTCTGTGTTGTCTGACACCCAGTCTCTGAGAAGGAGAATGAGGCACTGCCCTTGGAAGGCTGGTCGGGTGGGGGGGGGCCCAGGGCCGGGCGCTGAGCATGGCCCCCACATGGAGGGGGCATCACCCTGCCAAGGGACCCCCGAGGATCCCAAAGCTGGCCTCCATTTGGGGATGCCCTCTGGAGTGGCTTTCTCCCGTAGCCTACCTTCTCCCTGAAGCCCATCTTCTCTCCAAAGCCAATGTTCTCCATGAGGCCCACCTTCTCCCCACTTCTTTCTTTATCCTTTTTCATCACTAGGCTCTGACCTCCTGTCCTGAGTCTTTCTTATTCTGTGGGTGCAGTCCTCACGCCCAGCTGTTGCCTGCCGGTCACCAGATGTAGCTGATTGCACTAGAATGGAGACACACAGGCTCCATGTACCCATGCAAAGCATCTAATGGCTTTGGCCTTCGTGAGTGACAACACTCATGTGTGTGTGGGATGTGGGAGGGGATGTCTGGAGGTCTCCTAAGACAATAAGTCTGGGACCAGGGAGAGTCTGACTATTGGGGGCCCTAGGGGTTGTTACTCTTGGGGTCTGACTTGGGTGGATGGAGAGTCTAGGATCTTTCTGGGGTCTAATGGTTAGATGATTCTAGCTGCCACATGCAGGTTGTCTGTCCTCAGAGTTTATGGGGTCTGACTATTGTGGGGGATCCAGTTGTAAAAAACTGGGGGTAGTTCTGGGGGCTCTGCTGTTGCACGAGTCTGGTTCCTCTTGCCCTCTGGGTAGTTATTATTATCCTTGTTTTTATATTTTAGAGACAGGGTCTGCTCTGTAACCTAGGCTGCAGTGCAGTGGTGTCATCATAGCTCACTGCAGACTCAAACTCCTGGGCTCAAGCAATCCTCCTGCCTCAGCCTCCCAAGTAAGTGGGACTACAGGCATGTACCACCATGCCTGGCGAGTTTTCCTGTTTTTCATAGAGACAGGGTTTTACTATAATGCCCAGGTTAGTCTTGAACTCTTGAGCTTAATTGAGCTCCCTGCCTTGGCCTCCCAGAAATTATAGGCATGAACCACCACCCTCAGCCTCTGGGGTGGTTTTGCATGTGTAGGAAAGTCTGGCTGCAGTGGGGAGTGTCCCTTGAGGAGAACGGCAGGGGCTGACGCGGCCTCTGGCTGCTGTAGGATTGTGGTCCCAGGGTTGATGGTTGGGGTCCAGCATGATGCGGTGAGGTTCCACCTACCGTGGAGAATGTATTTGTTGCAGTCAAATCAGTGGTTACAGACCTTCAGCTGTTGTGTGCTGGAGTCTGATTGGGGGGGGCTGTAGTTAGTGGGTTAGTGGCCATCCTCTCTCTTTTCCTGTAGGTCTTCCTCTCTATCTCTTTTTCTCTGTCCCTCTCTACTCACTTTCATTCAAACATTTATTGAGTGATAAATACTGCTAGCTCCTACTGGGGGCTCTGGGCCCTGCTCAGATGGCAAGAGGAGGTAGGACACACCCTGCCTTCACCATCGCCTGTGGTTGGCACCGAGGGTGAGAATCATTGGTTCACTTGGACCAAAAGGGCTGGATGTTTGCGTCTCAGAGATCAAACCCCAGCATGGCCTCATTCCCTAAACCAGCGGTTGGTTCTCAACCTGTGGGTTGAGACCCCTTTGTAACAATGAAAATACATCCTGTATATCAGATATTTACATTAGGATTCATAAAAGTAGCAAAATTACAGTTACGAAGTAGCAATGAAAATAATTTTATGGTTGAGGGTCACCACAACATTAGGAACTGTATTAAAGGTTGTGGCATTAGGAAGGTTGAGAACCACTGCCCTAAACTTTGGGGCAAAGGTTGTTGAGCTGGCGAGATTTTGGGGAGCTTGGCAGGCCTGGTGGTCTTGGGTGGGTGCAGGCACTCTCCCCTGGGGCGAGAACAGAGAAAGTTACAGGCATTAGGAGACAGGACCAGCCAGGTGGGTATCTTGGGAGAGCGCATTTCCAGCTGGAAAAGAGGCCCCGAGGCAGGACTGTGCCTGGCGAGCTGGGAGAAGAGTGAGGGCCCCTGTGACTAGGACAGAGTGATTGAGCGGGAGCTGGAGTTACAACCACCACTTCTGAGCAAGGAACCCCTGATTTCAGGCCAATCTGGAGTGTACATCCATCCATCCAATAGGCTCATATGTGAGCCCTTCCTGTGTGGTTCCCTACCACATACTATTGATATTTGGGGCCAGATAGTCCTTTGCCCCGGGGGCTGTGCTGTGTGTTATAGGATGTTTAACAGCAGCTCTGGCCTCTGCTCACCAGATGCCAGTAACACCCTGCACATTGTGATAACCTGAAGTATCTCCAGACATGGGCAAATGTCCCCTGTGTTTAGAGTTGCTTCATTCAACCAGTATTTACAAAGCAGCTACTGTGTGCCAGGCCTTGTGGTGGGGATAGTGCAGGGGGAAAACACAAGCGCTGGGTCATGAAAGAGAGACATTAGTCAAATAACTACAGCGATATTAAATGCTAAGAAGTAGATATGCTTGGTATTCAGTAATTGACCTACCCTGGGGACTTGTAGAGGGCTTCCCTGAGAAGCTGTGATCAAAGGGTGAGAATGAAGAAATGAGGGGAGGGGGAAGAGCTGTTCAGGCTGTAAGGCTGCACGTGCAAAGGGCCTGTGTTAAAATGGAATGGTTAGAAGGCCAGCGCAGGGGCAGCAGGGCTTGGGACCACCTCCACCTGGCTGGCAAGGGCCCTGTGGGTGAGGGGAAGGAATGTGATCTTGATCAGTTTTAAGCAGGAAAATGGCATAGTCTGATTTGTGTGGTGAGAAGATCCCTGTGGCAGATAGTTGTCTGTAAAGTGCTCAGCACAGGTGGTGCCAGGCACCCAGAAAGGGCTTAGGTGACACCAGTGGGTATTTTGGGGACTCAGACAGGTCACAGAATCCTGTCTCTTTTCTCTGGGTTTCTAGGGATGCAGTTCTGGCCTGTCCCCAGGAACCATGTTTTTTCCCAGGCTTGGGGCATGGGGCTTGAAAAGTGGGTGTCCCTATTTTGAGAATAGTTGTGAAAATGGGGGAGGGACAGCCACCCCCAGGGCTCAGAGCAGGGCCCTGAGGCCAGCAGCTGCTCTTCTCAGTGAACTCTCTGGACCCATTGCACAGAGGGGAGTACTGAGGCCCTGGGACTTCACAGGCCCTGAGTTCTGGGCTACACTGCGGTCCAGGTGCTCTGTCCCATTGCAGGTCTCAGAGCAGTGGCGTCTTTGCCTCAAAGGCATTTTTGGGACCTGTTCACACCTCTGGTCCCATCTCAGGCTTGAGAAGGCAGGCTGTGGGCTTCAGCTGTCCAGGTCCTAACCCCACCTGTGACTATCTGTGTGACCCTGGACAAGTCACACACACACCTCCCCCCTCCATCTCCTCCATGGCAAATAAAGAGGTATGGTGCCTTCCAGGGGCATTGTGAGATTAAACAACATTGTTTATATTCATTCATTCAACTACTAGTTATTAAGCACCTACTATGTGTTAGGTGCACTCCCAGGGAAACCATTCCTGCCTTCAGGGGCTAGTGTTCTAGTGGTGGAGACAGATATCAAGGAAATCACAATAATTAAAAAGTAAGGGAGTTGGGAGGGGGATGGGGGATCACAGTGTATGACACACCTTTTTGTGTGAGGACACAATTATAAGAGGGATTTTACCTAACAAATGCAATCAGTGTAACCTGGTTCTTTGTAACCTCAATGAATCCCCAACAATAAGAAAGAAAAAGGGAGTTTCAAATAACAGGGTTCCCCACCTCCCCACTTTTATGGCTGAATAGTATTCCATTGTGTATACACATCATGTTTTCCTTATCCTTTTGTTCAGTTGTGGGTACTTAGGTTGTTTCCATGTCTTTTTTTTTTTTTTTTTTTTAAGACAGAGTCTCACTCTGTTGCCCTGGGCTAGAGTGCTGTGGCATCACTCCTGGGGTCAAGTGATCCTCTTGCCTTAGCCTCCCAAGTGGCTCGGACTACAGGCACCTGCCACCAGGCCTGGTCTCCATATTTTGACTGTTGAGAATAATGCTGCAATGAAGGTGGGAGCACAGATATCTCTTCATACTGACTTCAGTATGTGATGGATTTGTCAGTCAGCCTGATTTAATCATTCCACATTAAAAACCTGTATCATAACATAGACATAAATGTAAATATCTACCAAAAAATCACTTTGTGCTTCGTAGTATATATGCCCTTGTTTTTTTGTCAAGTAAAAATTTAAAAAAAGGGTGATGCCTGTGGCTCAGCGAGTAGGGCGCTGGCCCCATATACTGAGGGTGGCGGGTTCAAACCTGGCCCCGGCCGAACTGCATCAAAAAATAGCCGGGCGTTGTGGTGGGCGCCTGTAGTCCCAGCTACTCGGGGGGCTGAGGCAAAAGAATCGCCTGGGCCCAGGAGCTGGAGGTTGCTGTGAGCTGTGACTCCACGGCACTCTACTGAGGGCGATGGAATGAGACTCTGTCTCTACCAAAAAAAAAAAAAAAAAGAAAGAAAGAAAACATAAAGGAAGGAAGTAATAGTGCCCTGAATAAACACAGAGCAGGATAAGAAGGGAAAATGAGTGTGTGTGGATGGGCAGGTGGCTAGTTAGCCTGGGCATTAGGGCAGACCTTGCTGAGAAGGTGATACTAGGAGACACCTGAGGAAGGTGAGGAAGGAGCCATGTGATTATGTGCGGAACAGCATTCCAGGGTGTGGGAACAGCCCACGTGAAGACCTTGAGACAGGACTGGTGCCTGACTTGTTGGAGGCGCAGCAAGGAGGCCTGTTTGCCTGGAGCAAAGTGAGGAGGGGGAGAGAGAGGAGGGAAGGGCGTAGAGATGGGGCCGCAGCAGTTCATAAGGAGAGCCCAGATGGAGTGACAGATGGAAGGATTTTAGATCTTTTTTTGTTTGTTTGTTTTGAGACAGAGTCTCAGTCTGTCACCCTCGGTAAAGTGCTGTGGCGTCATGGCTCACAGCAACCTCAAACTCTTGGGCTTAAGCGAGTCTCTTGCCTCAGCCTCCCAAATAGCTGGGACTACAGGCGCCCACCACAACGCCTGGCTGTTTTTTGGTTGGAGTTGTCATTTTTGTTTTAGCGGGTCCTGGCCAGGCTTGAACCCACCAGCCTCAGTGTATGTGGCTGGTGCCCTACTCACTGAACTATGGGCACTGAGCCAGACCTTTTTTTTTTTTTTTAAGAGGCAGAGTTACTCAATCATCCAGGCTAAAGCACAATGGTGTTGTCACAGCTCACTGCAGCTTCTAACTCCCAGACTCAAGTGATCCTTCTGCCTCAGCCTCTTGAGTAGCCTGGACTACAGGACAGGCTACCTTGGATGGCTAATTTTTCTTATTTTTTTGTAGATATGGGGTCTCACTATGTTGCCCAGACTGGTCTCAAACTCCTGGCCTCAAGTGATCTTCCTGTCTCAGCCTCCAGAGTAGCTGGGACTACAGGTGTGAGCCATTTTGTCCTGCTCTAGATTCATTTCTGAAGGTGAAGCTTGTTGTTTCCTGACTTAGTTCCAGATATGAGGGTGAGAGGAAAGGAGAGTTGAAGGTGACCTGGGGTTTTGGCCTGAGCACCTAGGTGGGGAGGGGACGGAGCTACCATTCATGTGATGGGGAAGACAGAACGGGAGCCTGTGGCGAGGGACACCAGATGCTGGGTTTCAGCCACGTTGATGCTTGGCACTCGTGAGACCCCCAAGTGGGGACTCCCAGGAGACAAATGTCCCCTGAGTGCTGAAGTTTGGGTAGAGGATGGTCAGGAGTGAAAACTTCATGAGTTCACTGTAGGATTAATGAGACATGTGTGTTTTGGGGGGCTTGGCTGTCTGTTCTGGGGGATGAAGGGACTCAGGCACCTGGAAGAGGGACCCTCCTAGCTGAGTCTTAATGGGAGCAGGGACTGGCCTTGGCTGGACAAAGGGCACCTCTGCGCTTCCATTTTTGGGGCAATTTGTGGTGACTCACCTCTTCCTGATGACGCCATGCAGGCCTGGGTATGGTGATCTTGAGTTTCTACCAGGCAGCAGAACCTTGGGTGGTGCTTAATAATGGTGCTTCTGAGGATCTTGGCCTAGCCCCTGGGGCATCCGGGGGGAACGGGAGGGAATCTGGGCTTCTGCCTTTTGGGGGATCATTGCAGTTTTGGCTAAAGAGGGACCCATCTGTCCAGGGACTTAGAGGTTAAGACTGAAGATGAATTTTATTCCTTTTGAGTTTTAGGAGATAAATTTTCATCACGTGTATAGTCTTGCCCCCCTGCAGCTTGGAAGCTCAAGAACTGAACACCTATTACATTTGTAGATGAAGCATACACACCTGTTCAGTTTTTATACCAACCTTGTGCCCATTTGGCAGTTGAAAAAACTGAGGCTCAGAGAAGACAAGAGGAGGCACTTATCCAAGTGTGTTGTGGGCAGAGCAGAGATCAGACCCCTGCCCACCACCGCTTCCTGCCTAAAAATCTGTTCCTGGCACCCATGACTCTAGCTGGGCTTGTGGGCTGGGCACAGGAGGTACCAATGGCTTCCGGCCTCTCCCCTGAGCCCCAGGAGGGGGCCAAGGTGAGGAGGAGGGCTGGCCACAGGTCCCAGAGTGCCTTGCATTTTCCACTTGAAATCTGAGTTCCCACAGAAGCTTCTCAGTTTTAGAGATCAGTTTCACTGGGGGCTTTTATGAGACAAAATCTGTAGATGACACTGGGCTCCCTGAATCTGGTGAGAGTTGTGGCTTCTTAGGGGCTCTTCAGCCCATCTGAGAAACCAGCTGAGCTGCCCAGGGCTGTGGGAACAGCCCCTCGGGGTCCCCTGTCCTCCTCGAACAGCCTCGGGAGTCACAGGAGAACCAGTGTGGGACAGCTTGGGGAGGAAGGAAGGCAACTTCTTCATCCTACTCTAGATTGAATACTGATTCTACCTTTTGTAGTCTGGGCAGAAGGGGCCACAAAGGCAGTGAGATGGATCTAGAGAACCCATTTCCAACCTTTTACTTGGGCATCTCTTGGGATGGGCAGCTCATTACCTCTCAAGGCAAACCTCTGTTGGGCTGGTGAGCCAGAATTCTTAAAAACCTCTTTCAGATGTTGGCTCAAACCTTATCTCTACTCTCCTCTCCCCTCTCTATGACTCAGCCTTCTGGAACCACACAGAGCACACCTTATCATTCAAATATTTCACACCTTCTCTATTTGAGTGCCTATTCTGGAGACTTGTGCTCACATGGCACAGACCCAGAGTGATTGCTGCAGTGATGGTGGAATACTAGTGGGTCCTGGGAGTCTAGAAGAGACTCCTTGTCTACTCGATAGGAGTCAATCTGGTGGGCTGCCTGAAGGAGGTAACATCTAGTGTGGGGGGTGAGGGACTATTCTTTTAGGAATGAAAGAAGGTCTAAGTGGCTAGAGTGGTGTTTGAGGAGGAATATAGGGGCTGCTGAGGTAAGAAAAAGAATACAGAGAAACCTGGAACAGTGACCCAGGGAGGAGGGAAGTGATACCTTCTTGTATTAATCCTTACACAGAATTGTCCAACTTTGTTTCATGTTACTTAACTGCTTTTCTTGGAAGCAGTTTATACCCCCACCTTCTAGGTATACAAGGGCCCATCTCACTGCATCCTTGCCAGCACTGGGTTTTATCACTTTACAAAATCTTTGCCAATTTTGGTAGGAAAAGTTGGTATCTCATGTGAATGAAAAAATGAGTATTTCTCTCGAAAGTGATATGGGTAAAGTATTTCTCTAGATGTGCCTTGGCCTTGCAAAAGGCACCTCTTGCCTGGGAGTGTTAAAAAGTCATACACCCTCTGGAGGGCTTGTGGTCACTTCTGTCTCCTTTCTTAAAGCAAATGGAAAGCTTGTGGGCTGCCCCCTGACCGTATGGGTGGGGAATTTGAGAGGCGGCTTACTCTTCTTTTCTTTGATTTACCATTTTTTTCCTCGCTTTTTTTTTTTTTTGTCCTTTCAAAGTCTTAAATTTCTTGTTCCTCTCTTGGCTCCTGGGTCCCCACATAACTTTAGCTTTGTCTTCATCTGGCATGTCTTTGGAGTCAAAGAAGAAGGTTGGCAAGTCCCAGGAAGATTTGCCATGGGAGACCATGCTGATGTGCTGAGTGTCTTATACAAACAACTTACCACTTAATTCTAAAAAACATCTGCATGGGATGGTATTCTTTTTTAATTTTTGAGATAGAGCCTCAAGCTGTCACCCTGGGTAGAGTGCGTGGCATCATAGCTCACAGTAACCTCCAACTCCTGGGCTCAAGCGGGTCTCCTGCTTCTGCCTCCCAAGTAGCTGGGACTACAGGCGCCCACCCCAACCCTGACTTTTTTTGTTGTTGTTGCAGCCATCGGTTTTTGGCAGGCCCAGGCTGGATTCGAACCTGCCAGCTCAGGTGTATGTGGCTGGCGCCCTAGCACTTGAGCCATAGGCGCCGAGCTGATGGGATGGTATTCTTGATGAGAAGCTGAGTCTCAGAGTGGCTAAGTCACCAACTTGGCCTCCCATAGCCAGTACTGGTTGTTTCCCTCAGTTTCAGGCAATCAATTCCTTTTCTGCCATGAAGATTTAATTCAATCCTACTTTGGGAGGAGATGGGTCGGCCATTTCTTTGTATCCATCATCCCATCCTGCCCAGTTGGAGGATGGAAGGAAGCCCCACTCCTCCCTATGGAGAAGCTGCAGAGTCCAGCTTAGCACCAACCTTACAGTGCAAGGGGTGAGGGGAGATGACAGAAAAAAGGGAAAGGAAACCACAGACAACCCTCAGAGGGCCTCAAGTGCCCTGAGCTAGCTTCTGAGTTAGATCTTGGTTCTGGGCTGCTTAACTCCGGGCCTCGGGCTCCAGTTCTGGCTCTGTCACCAAAATTCCATGAGACTTTGATGAGTCTTTTATCAGTTCTGGGTCTCAGTTTTTCTCTCCATACGCAGCCCATCTCTTGAGTTTTCTAGCGACTATAGTCATCCCTCAGTATCTGCAGGGGATTATATCTTAGATTTCCCTTGGATACCAAACTCTGGGGAAGCTTGAGTCCTTGATAGAAAAGGTTATAGTGTTTACATATAATCTATGCACGTACTCCCATATGCTTTTAAATCACATCTGGATTGCTTACAATATTCTTATGCTGTTTTATTTTTATTTTATTTTATTTCATTTTTTTGAGATGGAGTCTCACTCCTGCATGCTGGGTAGAGTGCCATGGTCTCATAGCTCACAGCAACCTCAAAGTTCTGGGCTGGAGCAATCCTCTGGCATCAGCCTCCCAAGGAGCTGTGATTACAGGTGCACATCACTGTGCCTGGCTAGTTTTTCTGTTTTTCTTTTCTTTTTCTTTTTTTTTGAAGTAGAGATGGGGTCTCGCACTCCTGAACTCAAGCAATCAATCCACTTTGGCTTTCCAGAGTGTTAAGATTACAGGCATGAGTCACTGCACTCGGCCATACTTTTATTTATTTATTTTTTTGAGACAGAGTCTCATTCAGTTGCCCTGGGGTTGAGTGCCATGGTCACAGCTCACAGCAACCTTAAACTCTTAGACTCAAGCAATCCTCTTGCCTCGGCCTCTGAGTAGCTGGGACTATAAGCGTTCACCACCATGCTGGGCTAATTTTTCTATTTTTAGTGGAGGTGGAGTTTCACTCTTGCTCAGGCTGATCTCAAACTCTTGCACTCAAGGAAATCTCTGGAGTGCTTCAGCCGCCCAGAGTGCTAGAATGACAGGTGGGAGCCACCACACTCATCCTGGGAAGGAGAATTTGAACCCAGCTGAAGCAGGTGCCTTGACCTTAGCCATTCCATCACATCCTGACCACATGGATGCTAATCTCCATCTCGCCCTCTTGTTAGCTGTGTGTTTTCTGGATCCTCTTTTTCCTCTGTGGAGACTGACCTCTATCCTTCAGAGGTGATACATGAACTTGAAACTGTGTCCTCAGTGAAAGAAGTAGCAATATCCAGGAGGTTTAACCTCACATATTAGAAAAGGTTCGATCGAGCTCTGGACCCTGTTGCACCTAGATTCCAGTTGTGCAGCCTCAGGCAGAGGTCATGACAGAGGTTGACTTTAGAGGGGAATGAGCTCCCCGTCACACTTGGGGACTGGGCAGAACTTTGATTTTCAGCAGTCAGAGGGACTGTGGGGACTGATCGGGCTGGGGTGGGGTTGGCCTGGGGTAGGGTTCATCTCTGAGGGGGACCCTTTTCCTGTTTTCCTCTCACAACTTTGGTTTTCTGATTCTGTCAAATCAGGTTAACAACTTGTATTTTATTTTCCTCCTGGGGTGGTGGTGAGTGAAAAATGAGACATTGCAGGTGCCTGGAACAGAGTAGGTGTTCAATACACAATGATTGTTTTCTTTGGAGGAAAGCCGGCTGGAGTGGCAATAGGGGAATGTTAACATCAATCCACCAACTCCCCAAAGTGTTTTAGGGGCCATAGGGAGGAGAGGTTCTCCATGGACATAGGAAAGAATGAATTCTAACAGGGAAGAGTCCAGCAGAGGTGGGTTTTAGCTTTTTTTTTCTTTTTGAGATAGAGTCTCTTTGTCACCCTGGGTTGAGTGCCATGGTGTCATAGCTCACAGCAACCTCAAACTTGAACTCAAGCAATCCTCTTGCCTCAACCTCTGAGTAGCTGGGGCTACAGGCACCCACCACAATGCCTGGCTATTTTTAGAGATGGGGTCTCACTCTTGCTCAGGATGGTCTTGAACTTCTGAGCTCAGGTGATCTGCCCACCTTGGCCTCCCAGAGTGCTAGGATTACAGGCATGAGCCACTGTACCCAGCCCAGGAAAACTCTCTTGATTATGAGAGCTCACTTGGTCTGGTGGGCTAACTTTAGAGGGATGAGCTCCCTGTCATGCAAGGGAACCAAGCAGAGCTTTGATTGTCACTGGTCAGGGAGGCTGATGGGGTGGGTGGAGTTGGCCTGGGCCATCTCTGGGAGAGACTTTTTCCTGTTTCCTCAGTGCCCTCTGGCCACTTTGCAATGAGTGCTGCCTGTCTCACTGCCCCACATGAGGACTTCCTCTGCGACCACAGGAAGGCCCAGCCCAGCTCTCACTGGGTTTTCTCTAAATAAACTCGGGCAGCGGCAGCAGAGTTATCTGCTGTCCCATCTCCCTCTGAGTTCCTGTGGAGGTGTGGGTGGTGGGTGGTTAGGTAGGCTCAGGCCAAGCCACAGAGAGGAGGGTCTCAGGCCACTGTGAGACTGGGCCTTCTTCTTCCTCTCTGGCTTGCAGTGAGAGCTGACTGCTGCCCCAGAACTGCTCCGGCCCGTCCCTGCTTTATCTGTCAGCCCGTGTTTGGTCTTCTTATTTGGGCACCTACTGAATCCGTTGTGGCTTTTGACGACCCTGGGGCTTTGTCTTCTTCCTTTTGCAGCTCAGCTCTGGTCTGGTCACCTGCAAGCCCCGTCCTCTCTTCTAGAGACAACGTGGTGCTTTCCAGGCACTGGCCCCAGGACCCTGGGGTGTGCTGTCAGCTGCCAAGCAGAAGTTCATCACTTCCTAGACTCTGGTCAGCATTCCTTGAAGTGAGAATTGTAGCTGGGACCCCCTCTAAAGGTGCTAGGACAGGGCTAGGCAGGTGGCAGGAGGCTGCTCTGGCTGGTGTGACAAGGAACCCTGAGTGAGTGCTTGTCTAGGGTTATGTCTTTGCTGGGGCTCAGATGAGCTGTCTGGGCTCAGGTTCAGTCTTTCTTTTTTTTGAGACAGTCTCAAGCTGTCATCCTGGGTAGAGTGCCGTGGTGTCATAGCTCACAGCAACCTCCAACTCCTGGGCTGAAGTGATCCTCTTGCCTCAGTTTTTCTATTTTTAGTAGAGACAAGGTCTTGCTTTTGCTCAGACTGGTCTCGAACCTGTGAGCTCAAGTTATCCACCTGCCTCGGCCTCCCAGAGTGCTAGGATTACAGATGTGAGCCACCATGCCCGGTGTCAGGCTCAGTCCTTCTGAGGCAAGAAAGGACTCATTCAGACTCACTGCACTCCCCTCTCATGGTCCACTTCATTTCATTCATTCATTCACTCACATTTCAGTCATTCTATAATTTATTCAACTATTAATGCATTTCTTGGTTCATTACTCAAAATATTCATGCATTGTCTTCTTCCTTCATTCATTCCCTGACATTGGGGGTGGGTGGGAGAGAATTGAAGGGTATATCAACACTGGTTTTAAGCCTAAAATGCTTACACTTTTATAAGCATACCCTAGAGGCTGTTAAACTGAGGATAAATGAAGTATAGAAAGCTTTCTCTCAGCTGATGGTGGATTTGGGGGTCAAGAATGGAGGCTGGTAGAGGCCCAGGTGGGGTAGGAGATGCCTGGACTGTGGCAGGGCTGTAGGGAGGGGGATTGGTGGGAGGTGGGGGTGAATAGGACCTGGGGAGGAGGATTTGAGGGGTGTCAGTAGCACTCTTTGGGTCAGGGTTGGTGGTGGTATTCACCATGTTTTGAGGAAAAAGTAGGTTTCCTTTTATAATCTCCAAGTACCCCAGAGCCAGCCACTCATCTTCCCAGGCTTCAGTTTCCTCATCTGTAAGTGGGGTTGATGCCTCAGGTATCTGGAAGGCTCAGTTAACTGGGACATCTCAGCAATGTTATATCATTAGCCTGGCTGCCAGGAGCAAAGCCCAGAGATGGCCACAGGCAAGTGCAAAGTCAGGACTCCCCACCTGGTACCTGTGGATGCTTCCCTAGCCCCATACGATGTGGGCAAATGTGGGGCTGCTGCAAGCAGCAGCAGGTGGAGTGGGCCCTGAGTGGGCCCTAGAATTGGGCACTGGAGTCTCTCTAGTGACTAGGATTTCTCAGAGGGGGTCCTGGGCACAGGCATTGGAGACGGGGAGTTCTCATTAATTTGTGCAACTACAGAACCCTGCAAGCCTTTTATGTTTTATTCTTCAAGCACAACCAAGAGTTTGAGACATAGAGGTTTCCTGAACACACCAGGGGCCCACATAATGTGGCAGATGAGACTCACACATTAGGTGGATTTGGGTTCCAATCATAGTCCTGCCAGTCACTTACTGTGTGACTTGGGTAGATGAAAGACATTCTCTGGGCCTATTTCCTTCTCCATTATCATTTCACTCTTACCTTTTCCATGAGAGCATGGGCTTTGTGAGAGCAGGGAATCAGTTTGATTTTCCTCTTTTGCCCCAGTGTCCACCTTAGAAAATGGTGTAGTGTTGTATAAATGAATGCATAAATAGGCACTCCAAAGTGTTTTGGTAAAATATAAGTATTTTGTGGGCAAATAAGTTTGAGAACATGTAAGTCAAACAAAACTAACATTTTTTTTTGCAGGACTTCTCAGAGCCTTTAATGTACTTAGTGATTTTCCTGGAAGGAATAAGGAATGCAGTATGCAGTATTTCTCAAATATCTTTGTACCTTTTAAAAATTATTTTGGCGTAACACCCTTAGTAGTGGGGTTCCTGAGAACATACTTTGGAAAATGTGGACTTAGGATCATGGTCAGAATTCCCAGGGGTGTTGCTATTTGATTGTTTGGGCATGCCTTTATCCTCTTTCAAACATGACCTGAATTGTGTGCCACATAATTATCCAGCCACAGACACTAAGATGAAGAACTGTTAGTGCAGAATAAAAGACTGAGTTAGAATATTGAGGAAGAAAAACTCTGCACTCAGAATTCAGGGAAGGTACTATAATTTATCTTAAAACTGAGTGCTGAGTTTCCAAAGAAAATGGAGATGTAATATCTTCATGATTTTTGGGTGGCAGAATAGACTCATGCATTAGGCAGACTGAGTCATTAAAAAAATTATTATTATTATTAACAGTCTCCAACTGTGAACAAGGTTGTTGTCATTCATCTGTTTATTCATGCAACAAATGTTTATCTACCACCTAAATGCTGTCTAGTTACCAGGGATACAACAGTAGTCAAAAAGAAAAAAAAAAAGATGTAATACTTACCTTTATGAAGGTCACAGTCATAGATTTTGAGAGTAAAGATGCCAGCCCTCAATGTCTTTGCTTTCTTGATGTTTTTATGAATTCTTAGGTGGAACCCTTCCATCTTGTTGCAGTTTTTTCTCTACTTGTTTTGTATCAGAAAGTGCAGACATCCTAGTTATAGGGAACCCAGACTATTGTGTAGGAATATTCAGGAAAACCAATATGGGAAACTAGGCTGAGGCAAAGGAGGTGATAGCTCATTGTTGGGACATCCCTGGGACAGTGGGCATCCTTTCTGAACTCCATGCTAGGAGCTGGGAATCTAATAACTTTGGTTCTTTTCTCTGCTCCCATCCTTAACACTTGGGTTCTTCAGCATGAGGCAAGTGGGATGTTCTCAAGAACTGCTTTCTGTTGGTTGCATGGGTGGACCCATGGATGAATATCTCAAAGAATGAATGGATTTGTGGAAGGGTGACTGGCACATAGGAGGGATATTTGGATGAATGAAAGAATGGGAGAATAAATGGACGGATGGATGAAACCAATGTGGTTTAAAAATGACTCCATCAGCGAATTAATGGATAGTTAGAAGGCTGGCTGGATGGCTAGTAGAGTGGGTGTTAGATGTGATAGGTGAGTGTACAATTAGATGGGGGAGATGGGTGGATGTTTGAGTGGATGGATGGAAAATACGATGATGGATGACCGAATGAATGTGTAAATGAGTGGATAGTGAGTTGGTTGGTTGGGAGGGTAGAGGGATGGACAAATGGACAATTAAGTGAGTAGATGGGTGACTGGATGACCCGATGAATGGGTGGATAGTAGATGGATGGATGGAAAGGTGTAAACTTCTGGGTATAGATTGAAGAGATCTCGGGGTATAATCTGGGCAAAGTCCAGGTGAATAGCAGCCTATTTTCTGGCCTCTCCTTGGCTCAGTTTAACTCCATGGGCGCACATTATCTCTTTCTAGGTCCAGCCTTTCCTCTCTCTCCTTGGTCTCCAAGAGTCTTGTCCTGGAGCTCTGATTGAACTGAGCCTTGGCTTGTCTGCTGATCTTCTCAGTGGTAAGGAGAATGCCCCTGGAAGGCAAGGTATCCTCCTGACCCCTGACATAGGACTGAGTCAGCACTTTAGGATGACTGTGGCCTTCTCCTCAGCCTCTCCTACCAGCTCTGCTTTCTGTTTATTGCAGCCCTGTTGGTCTGCACCCTGATTTCCATCCCAATTCCAACTCTACCTGACCCCTCCATCTAAGATGAATTAGAGGGCAGGGTCATCCAGGTCAACCTCCTGTTTCTATCCTAAGACCTCTCTCCTCTTCCTCAGGTCCCCCAGCAGCTATGGATGTGGGTCTCTTGGACCTGCCAGAGGCATCTCAGGGTCGTAGCAAGACCCTGTGTGGGTGTCGGGGCAGGGCCCCCACTGTGCGTCGGCAGCGGGAGTTCATGCCAGCCGAGAAAAAGGACACGGTTTACTGGGAGAAGCGGAGGAAGAACAACGAGGCAGCCAAGAAATCCCGGGAAAAGCGGCGTCTCAACGACGCAGCCATTGAGGACAGGCTGGCTGCACTGATGGAGGAGAACACCCTGCTCAGGGCTGAGCTGCGGGCGCTCAAGCTTCACTTCGGCCTCCTGCAGCCCACTGGTGGTCCCCGGGCCTTGCCCCTACAGGCTCTGCTATTAGAATCCCCCTGGACTGGGGACCCCCTCTCTAGGGCTGAATGGCTCTCCTCTTTGCCTGCTTCCTACGGCTGCTTATTAAGGCCATGTTCCCTGGACGCTGGGATTCCAGGATGTCGGAGCTGCCTACTGGCTTCTAGGTGGACTGGCCTGGCTGCATCCCCCAGACTCCCCCAGCAGTCTACATCCTCTGTCCCCAGCAGAATTGACATGGCCTTGCAGACTGCCCTCCCAGCCACTCTCTTCTGCTGTCACCTCTTGGATGGGCAGGTGAGGCCCAGACCAGAGCTCAGTCCCTGCTGGGGGCTGAGGTCACCAATGCTCCCTGGATTCCAGGCCTCAGGGCCCCCAGATATGTTGCTGACACCTGCTGATGACCCCATGGGGCTGCCTCCTGGGGTGACCTGCCCTGTTCCAGGGAATAGTCCCGAGGGTCTAACTCAGCCTTCTCTACCCCACAAACTGCGCATCAAAGCCCAAGCCTCTGGCAGGGAAGGTGGCCCTTTGAGGGCCAGGCCTGCAAGTGGGTGGTTGCAGATGAATATGGATTTGTCTGGGGAATGAGGGGCTTGGCCTCAGGCAAGGCCTGTAGGAAGCAGGGATGTCCTGGCTGGGAGGGTCCACTTTTCAGTTTCCGGACCAGGCTTCTGGGAGGAAGGGATGGTGCCCCACCTTGGATTCTATCATGGCTCTTGCCCTGTCCTAAAATCTGTGCTTTGGGTTGCCACTTTTCTCCCTTCCTTCCTTCTTTCCATCTGTCAATTCATCCATCTGCCCATCCACCCACCTGTTCATCCATCTATTTATCCATTCATCTTTTTACCCATCCATCCATCTATCCATTAGTTCTTCATCTTTTCATCCACTCATCCTTTCATCCTTCCATCCTTCTATTTGTTCATCCATCATTCCTTCTATCTGTCCATTGGTATATCCATTCACCTATCCTTCCATCCATCTATCTATTCTTCCTTTTATCCATTTACTCACCCATCTATCCTTCTTTCCATCCATCTACTCATCTACCTGTTCCCTCATCTGTCCATCCATCTATCCATTCATCACCCTTCCATCCATGCATCCTTACATTCAACTATTGTTCCTTCCTCCTATCCATCTGTTTGTCATCCATCTAGCCATCTATTTTCTATACATCTATCCATTCTTCTTTTCATCTATCCACCTATCCATCTGTTCATTCATCTGTCTGTCCATCCATCCATGCATTTATCACCTTTTTATCTCCCCACCTATCCTTCCTTCCTTCCATTTTTCTTTCCATCCATCCACTTGTTCACCCATATGTCCATCCTATATCCATCATCATCTTTTCATCCATCCTTTTTTTTTTTTTTGAGACACAGTCTCATTATGTTGTCCTTGGTAGAGTGTCATGGCATCACAGCTCACAGCAACCTCAAACTCTTGGGCTTAAGTGATTCTCTTGCCTCATCCTCCTAATTACCTGGGACTACAGGTGCCCGCCACAATGCCCGGCTATTTTTGTTGTTGTTGTTTTGCAGTTGTCATTGTTTGGTTGGCCTGGGCCAGGTTTGAACCTACCAGCCTTGGTATATGTGGCTGGCGCCATAACCACTGTGCTACAGGCGCTCAACCCATCCATCATCTTTTCATCCATCCATCTATCCATCCACCCATCCATCCATCCATCCTTCCATCTGTTCACTCACCCATCTATCTATCTTTTTTTGGGGGGCAGGTAGGACAGGATCTCACTCTGTTGCCCAGACTAGAATGCAGTGGTGTTATCATAGCTCACTGTTATCTCAACTTCTGGGCTCAAGCAAGCCTCCTGCCTCAGCCTCTTGAGTAGTTGGGACTATAGGTGTGTGCCACAAAGCCAGCTAATTTTTCTATCTTTAGTAGAGACAGGGCCTCGCTGTTGCTCAGGCTGGTCTTGAACTCCTGAGCTCAAGTGATCCTCCAGCCTTGGCCTCCCAGAGTGGTAGATTTATAGGCATGAGCCACCATGTCTAGCCCTCCCTCTATCCTTTCACTTACTCATTTAGTCACTCATTCATGTGCTCATTGGTCATCATTCATTTATTTTCCCACTCATTCATTTATTTACAATTTGCTTGTCTCCTTACCCCCCCTCACCCTGGGGCCTCCCTCTGTGTCTAGCTTAGCAACAAGTGTCTGGATACTTTACTGGCCTTAGGATTCCTGCTCTGGGGTAGCGGGATGGGGGTTTTGGAAGAGACATACTGAGGGCCATACTGAAGAAGGAGGTAATGTCTTAGGGTCTGAATACTCACTTCTTTGGGTTCCCCTCAGGAGTTTGCTTATCACCAGTTTTGGGTTCAGCCTTACCTGATCCCGATGGCTTCCTCTATGTCTCAGATCAGGAGCTCAAGCTGCTGAAAAAGATTAGTAATATCGTGGGTGCTTGGGATGGTCAGTGTCTTCTCTGTCCAGCTACTTCCTGCCCCTTAGGACCAGGTATACATGCCTCCCCCTTTGCTGGGAGGAAGAAATGGCCTCTCTGCAGGGAGGGTCTCCCAGGGATCTTGGGCTTCCAGGGCTCATCAAAACCCGCCCCTTCCTCAGTTTCCCACCCAGGCCCTCTCCCTTTAATATTATTTTTAAAATCATGTCAGAGATTTTATTAGATTCTGGACTCCAATCATGGCCAGGCTAGTTCTTGGTCATGCTGGATTTATCACTTTTTTGTCATAAAAGTGTGTAGGGTGGGGACATGCAGGGTGACTGCCTCTCACTGGTATAATAGGTGGGCAATGTCACTGCATAGCCCAAGAGCCCTATTCTCATTGTGCAGCCATGGGACCATAAACAACACAGTGGGTTCTCCTCTACCTACTAAGCCTTTGGTTCTTGTCCAGGACAAGTTCAGGCCCCAACTTTCACCCCATGTGTGGCCTTCTAGTGGGAGCAGAGAATAAAAACATGGCCAGGCTTCCCATTCTTCTGGTCCCAGTTGTAGCATTCAGCCACTTCCCCTCTGAGGACCTGCACTTACAGCTCAACTGCTGCCCCTGAGTGTGGTTAGGGCCAGGGGCACGCATTCTGCCTTATTCCCTACCTTGGTCCTGGTTTGGAGATCCACATCTCTCAGGAGTGTCCTAGGGAGGCAAGTAGGAGGTCTGCTTGAGGGTGGCAGCCCCAATCAGGACCCACAGCTGGGAGGAGGTAGACTTGGGAGGATGGTAGGTCCAGGTGGGAAACATCCAGAGAAAAATCCACACAAAGCAAATTGGAATTTCCATACTAGAAGAGGTCCTGAGAGTCTGTTGACAAGTTATCATTCAATCTGTACTTGAATAGCTCTAGAGATGGAGAACTCACTTCCTCAAAAGTCACCCTACTCTTCATTCTCTTGAGTCAAAATTCATTTCTTGCAGAATCCCGCCTGTTCCTGTTCTTTTTCTTTTTTATTAAATCATAGCTATGTATATTAATGCAATCATAGGGTACAATATGCTGTTTTCATAAACAATCTGAAATATTTTCATCAAACTGGTTAACTGTTCCTGTTCTTAATACAGGAGTTCAATCAGACCCTCTGCCCCTATTTCTTTCCCTTGGTTGGAGATGGCCAGTTTGGTGGAACTTCCTCTTCTGTAAAGTGGAGACCACCAAACTTACCTCAGACAATTTGAGAAGATTAAGACTTGCTTATTTTGTGCATAGCACTTTGCACAGAGCCTGGCATACAGTAAGCACTCAGCAAATGTTAACTCCACTCTCCTCTTTATTTCCTTTTTAGAAAGCTCTCATGTTCTTTTTTTTTCTTTTTTCTTTTTTTTTATTGAATCATATCTGTGTACAATAATTCAGTCATGGGGTACAGTGTACGGGCTTCAGATACAATCAGAGATATTTTCATCAACCTGATTGCAATAACATTCAAGAGACTTTCTCATTACTTTGTGAGAA